>CAJQUW010006912.1:0-110715 GCA_907163375.1 Prostheceraeus crozeri
TCGAACTTGTGTGGTTTGGGTTCTGAGCACTTGGGTACATACCGATAGACGTCCGTTGTTTGATTTTGAATGGGTTTGCTCAATTGCGACTATTGTGACAATTATTTTAAATGTAGCACTATTTAGATGTGAAACTTTAATGTGCAGTTATGATTTACGAGTAGTTGCTCCCCAATAAGAAAACCAATTCCAGAACTATGTTTAAAGTGAAAAAGACAAGAGATTTACAATGTAAGTTTAATTTAAGCATGAAAAATAAATGATGGGTGTAGATCACGCCCCTCAGGCGACTCCATGATCTTCAGGAAGTCATCACACCATTCATGAAATGTTTTATTGTTGCTAAAGTCATGATCGCACTCGTGTACCGGACACTTCACTGGTAGTCCATTCCGCCTTTGAAGTGCAGAGACAGTCAAGGTCTTCCACAGGGCCACTTTGCAGCCGCAAGACAGATGCATGGTCATGTCCAAACTGACCTCCCATAATGACTTGGCTGTCATTTTGAAAATAAAATAGTGGTTTTGAGGACATGCTTCTTGTTATGGAACGTTGAGGATAAGTACTTAACAGTTTGGAACAATGTCATCCTTTATATAGTTATATATATTCTTTAGGGAAGTTCGGTACCTCTCTGATTGGCTGTTAGGATTTCCTTTGTTTAAAAAGTATATAAGTCCGAGGTTTGTACCAATTCTTATCAAAGGTTCTAATCCTCACGTTTACAAGTTACAATTATTTTAAATCTACAAGTCATAATGGATCGCAAACAGAAAGCCGCAGTTGAGAACGGTACTGCTGATCGTACCACTTCGCCAGTGGAACGTACCAGTACACCTCCCCAATCTCCGATGGAGCGATCGACAACACCAAACGAGCCGGTGGTGTTCACCCAAGCCCCTGCATCGCCCGACTACTCGAGTGATGAGGATAGTGACGTATCAATCGAGACGATGCGTCACATGAATAAGAAGTCCATGCGAACGCCACTTTATGGACGGGTCACGGTCAAAGTCAAGAACGCCCCGAAAAAGTATCACACCAAACGGGTGTTCATGAGGATGGAGCCGAACGAGCGGAACCTCACAACCGCTCTCGAATTTTCGGTCATCGACCTTGACACACCACGTCGCTGTCCCTGTGCGCCCAAGAAGACCAGGATCCATGTGCAAGTGGACTTGAAAAAACTTGTACCCTTTCCTTACCTTGATGACATTTAGTGTGTTTTTTCTTAATCTCTTTATTTAATATTCATTTGTATATATGAACAGACTTGTTTTATCATTTCACAAATCGGTCTTCAATTAAGGTCTGAATGGGAAAGGGGAATAACTATCTACAATTAATGATGTTCAATAACTGAATTGAAACAAAAAATCAAGTATGAAGACTTCAACTTGAAATAAATAGGAACATATAACTTTTAAAAAGAAACAGTTATGTTGTTAATTTTAAAATGCTTTGTAGCAGTCCAGGATGATATCATACATGTGTCATACACGACACCATAAGAATGAGAATGAAAAGACCTTTAGAATGATATAAGGTATGTACCTATTCGATGGGAAAATCCTAGTTGTATGCAACTGTATGCAAGCAGACAAATGTTAGATTTTTAAATTCACTAAGTTTTTAGCCCATTCTTTAAAGACATGTAGCTCTCTAGTTATATGTCATACATGTGTCATACAATACACCATTAGAATCAGCATGAAAAGAGCATTCGAATGAAATATTGTATGTACCCATTTGATGAAAAAATCCTAGTTGTATGCATCTGTATGCAACTTGAAAAATTCCAAGTTTTTTTACAAAAATGACTAAGTTTACAAATTTTCAAAGTTAAAGTTTTACAACCAAAAATGACCATAATATACAAACCTCTACACTTGACCTTGACCTTAGACCTGACCTTGACCTTTGACCTTCATACACTTCATACACGGCGGGGGGGGGGCCTCAAAATTTCTCGGGCGCTTCGCGCACTCGAAAATTTATTTACCCATGGGTTCCGGGTGCCATAGATACTCTTCTTGCTTCCCTAACCCTAACCTTAACCCTAACCTAGTATTTTAATTTGATTATTTGAATTTTGGCGCGAAATTCAAATTTTCGAAAAAATCTTTAAATTTGATTATTCGAATTTTGGCGCGAAATTTGAATTTTCGAAATTTAGCGCTTAATTCAAATTTTAATGTTCTATTCAAACCACACGTTTTATATCTTCAAATATGAATCATTATATGACTATTAATAATAACATGTATATCAAATAATACATCAGTCCATCAGTTCATATTACTTTGAATTCACTCTACTGTTTACATGTAGAAATCTTTCAACACATATGATGGCACTTCCATTTCTAAGGTTAAAAATAAACCAGCTGTTCCAATTCTTGTTTGAGTTATCAATTTTGTTTAACCGTACCAATTCCAGGATGTGATGTCATAAGGTCTTTGTTCATAGTTGCTTTGTCAATTTCATATATAAAGAAGTTGCACACAACGAATTTTCACTCATTTTCAAATTATTTAGTGTCCATAACAGACGTCGTTCTTCGTTCCTCCGTTCTCCGGTTCTTATTACAATTCTAAAGTGAGTTTCATTGTCATGTTCTGCTACTTTATAGGATATTCGGGAGTAGGAACATTATTAAGTTTTTATAACCAAATAGCTTTAAATATAGAAGCTTGGGTTTTTAGGATAGGAACACTATGTTATATTATTAACCATGTTTTTTTATTTTAATTTTTCATCCTATATTAAGTCACTGAGCGAGAGACATGAATATATCAGTTTAAATGTAAGTGTATTTGAATCAACAAGATTTTCACAGTTTGTAAATAAATAAAAAGATACCTAAATAAAGCCTTCATCCATTTTAAATATTCAGTCTGTCATCTGCTAACAGATGTATAAAATTCAAGCTTGTTTAATTAAACCAATTGAGAAGTGGTTCAAATTTTCGAAATCTCATTTTCATTCTGTTATTATTTCGAAATTAAATAATGATTAATCAGCTGCTTCCAAATTTTATGTCTTTTTATGAACAAACCCTTTTCGAATAAATATCTAATTTTCGACTTTCGGTTTCAATTTCAACTTCAAATTTTATTTCTTCTTAAGATTTGTCAAATATTAATCTAGTACTTAATAAAGGTTTGAAGATGGTACATAAATGATTTCTCATTTAAAAAGAGATTAAATTATAATAAAATTTTTTTATCCTCTACAGAAATGGTTCGACAAGAAAGCATCGCACGGCAACGTCTCATCTTCCATTTCTGTGAGACTTGCCAACTGCCCGTTCGACATGCGAACAAAAGCGGGCATAAGGAATGCTCCTTCCGAGAGGACTGCACCTACCTCTACTGCCTCACGTGTAAGAGGTATGAAAAGAGCGATGCAAAGGTGAATAGTGACTCCGCGAAAGCATTTATTGCCAAGCACACCCCTTGTGCTCAACTAAATGGGAGAAAGGGGATTAACTTAACCTCCAAAGTTGAGAAGAAGAAGTTGGAGCGTCTTTTTGGGAAGGATCGACCGACTGAAGGCGTGCTTTCCCAGTTGGATGAACCTGCTCCAAAGGATAAGCCTCAAAAGTCGCGAGTTCCTAAGAGGAAAGTTCCTAAGTCTCGGGAGTTCATCGATGAGACTTTTAGTGATTGTGAGGTGAGTGCCATCAATTCTACATGCTAGTTTCAACGGATAACTGGCTCACAGCAGAAAAATAAAAAAATACTACTTCATTATGTATGAAATGATTATATGTTGTAAAACATTTCAGGATGTACTGATGCCCCCACCGAAGAGAGCCAAGGTGTTGGTTCAGAAGAAACTGTTCGCTAAAGATGTAAGTATTTATTGACTAATTTAATTATTTCTATACATAAAGTAAATCAACATTGCTTAAACATTTCAGAGTGAGCTACCTCACCCGACAAAGACTAATGAGGATGTAGTGGTCTAAAAATTGCGAAATGTAAGCATTTCAGTTATTTATTAGTTCTCAATGTGAAATTAAACATGAATTTTTCCTACTTTCAGCTGTTTCCCAGTGTTCAAAGCTGCCCGAAAATTCCGCGCTTATCTTCACCGAGGAGCAGACTACCTTCGAGTCCCGTAAGTGTCATTACATAGGTCTCAGTCAACAATAACTGAAAATGCATCAAGTATTTTTAAAAACATACATACTTCGTCAATGAGTTGCAAACATGTCATCATATTTTTCGTTGCAGTCTATGCGATCTCTGTCGCTGAAGAAGCACCACAGAAGCTTCTTGTCTACGCCGGCGACAACAACGTCGGTAGAGGACAATGAGGAGAAACCGTACTCAATTCGCGAGTCATCGGAGGATTCGGACTCCTCATCCGAGGATGAAGCCACTACTTCAGCGACTTCATCTCCGACGTCCTCTTCCGACGAAGATGATGATTCTGATGTACATGTAAGTATATGACTGGTTAACTGCATGTGTACAGAATTGTTTTCATTAAAATTTATTTTAAAACACACTTTATTATTAATATATTCGTCTACAATTGATTAATTCATCTTTCAGAATGATTCGGTGACTCCTAACAAGGCGAGTGGATCCGATCAAGAAACCGCAATCCAGCCGGAGGTAAGAGAAATTCACTTTTGTATCTCATCAATGGTAAAATGCTAAATAGATGATAAACAATTGTTTCTTTCGATTACAGGACTCCGCGATGTGTGCATCTCAGGAGGAGGTCTCGTTCAGCCACATCCGGGCTTCTCCGAGCTGGAGTGTGCGCCTTCCTTTATCGCCCATGATGACACTGGCTCCGTTATCTCCACTGCGTCCTTCCTCTTCGATCCCAGCCGCAGCTCCTTCCTCTCCGATCCCAGCCGCAGCTCCTTCCTCTCCGATCCCAACCGCAGATCCTTCCTCTCCGATCCCAGCCGCAGATCCTTCCCCTCACGCTGCTGCGCCCGCACCTCCAGCTGCTCTCCCTGTTCGACAGTATAATGTCGATCTCGACGCGACAGTAGAAGAAGACGTTGAGATACAACTCCGTCGTTGCCAAGAGCGCCTGAAGGAGGTTGAGGCCCGCGAGGTGAAGTTGAAGGAGGACAATAGAGGTTTGATTGAGTCTCTAAGAAATATTACTCAATCAAACCTCCTGTTGGCCTCCCAAGTAACCACCAGTCAACAGCACCATAAAGAGACACTTGTCCACCTCGACTGTTCCCAAAATGGGATCAGAAAAAGTGCGCCTTACGAGGATGGACGATTTGGGTGGCTGTAGTGACAGCTGCAGTCACCTAAAACTATATCATAGTGGTATTGTCAAATGCGTTAGACTGTAACTTTAACTTCTATTTTCTTCTATTTTGAAAAAAAAAATAATTGTTAAAATTGTATGTGTTTTCTCTTTACAACAGATCGGAACATATGGTATTGGCTGGTGATGACGCTGACGTCATTAGATGGTAGATGTATATAAGGGCTTGCTAATTTCAATCCTCATCAATAATCATGGTTGTCTGTACCAAGTGTGGAAAAGTGTTCACTCTCATAGGCAATTTGCAACGACATGAAAAATTTTGTAAGTTAGGAAAAACGTATCAATGTAGCAAGTGTCCATATAAGACGAATAGGATGGATAATCTTAAGAGACATAAACTTGTATGCAATAATAAACCGAATGATAGCATAACAGAGTCAAATTCAAATAATCAAAATAGATCTACTTCTAAGCCAACAACCAGCGCTTCAACTAACATACAAAACTTTATGCAATACTGCTCTCGGTGTGGCAAAACGTATAACTCTATAAGTAGATTTCGACAGCATATGAATGTACATAACACAAATAGTGAGATGAATATGCATAATAACTATGGAACTGTTAGTCTCAGTGAAAGCGCACTCAATGGCCATGCACGTGTGTATGATATCACGCCAACAACACCTACTGTGGACATAACATCATTCTTAGAAAGCATGCGTTCCATGTTAGGGAATTTAGTGTCTGACTTACTAAGGAGCTATCAATTGCGCGGTCGTCTGATTGCACAAATTCGTTATGTCCGTTCTAATCCTCAAGAAGAAGAAACTTTTCTCGCACACTTTACCTCATCATCCTCAAACTATATTTATGACTATGATGCTTGGTTTCAGGATCATCTAAATAGTCTAATAAATCATATTGAAGCCTTCACAAAAAAGGGTAGCAATTGGATTATAGATGATGTACAAAATATAGAGTTCAATGTAATAACAAGTCCAATACTGTCAGGTGGACAATCATTTCCTCTACCAAAGAAGTTAAAAAACTCTAAAGCTGTCATTAATGTTAATTCAAATGCAAATGATTGCTTCCTATATGCAGTTTTATCAATATTGCATTATAATGAAGTACCTTATTCAAGGAATGAAGTAAAATCATATAGTGAGTGGACATCTGAGCTAAATATGGAAGGCATTTCCACACCAGTATCAATCAAAGATATTCCAAAATTTGAGAAAAATAATGATATTAAAATTAACATTCACTTTTATGAAAATGGACTCAAAGGTGTTCGTTACAATAGTAACTTTACTGGTAGGCAAACGGTTAATATTTTGCTAATTCTAAACAATGGAGCAGCACACTATTGTGGAATTCCAAAGCTGTCAAGATTGTATAGGAGAACTTTAAAAAGACATAAATACTTCTGCGAAAGATGCACTCAGTCATTCACATATAAGACAACACTAGAACGACATTTCCAGTTTTGCATTCGAGGAAAAGCACAAATAGAAAAAATGCCGACAGATCTAAAAGTACTAACAAGTAGCATGGAATATCAACTAAGTCCTCCTTTAGTAATTTATGCAGATATAGAGTGCTACATTGATAATAAAATACATAAACCTGCGGCTATTGGAGCTTATCATGTCTGGCATAATGCCCTTCAATCAAAATTTGAAAACAAGTATTACCTCTTTGAGGGAGAAAATTGCATTATTAGTTTCTTGCACCACTTAGAAACTGTAGCCCAAGACTTATATGACAACCAATGTGCAACAACTAGGCAGCCAATGTCACTGTCAGCGGATGAAAAAGCACGCCACGAGAATGCAGAATGTTGCAACAAATGTAAATCAAAATTCAGCGATGAAGTCATAAAAGTTCGTGATCATGATCATATCACCGGACGATATAGGCAAACATTATGTAGGAAATGCAATCTCCGGTTAAGACTTAACAGACGGGAGCTCCCCATATTTTTCCACAATTTTAAAAATTATGATAGCCACATCGTTTGCTATAAAGCGATTGGAAGAATGAAGTCTTGGAAATTAGATGTTGTAGCAGCAACTGCTGAAAAATATATAACTTTATCCGCCAGTGTCCCTGTAAATGAATACAAAGGGAAGACAGTATACTTTAAACTAAAATTCTTAGACTCATATCAATTTCTAAGTGCATCCTTGAGTGAATTAGCCAAGGGCTTGCAAACGTATGAGCATGTAGAGACATTAAGGGTAGAATTTCCACAATTAAGTGATAATGTTTTATATCAGAAGGGAGTGTTTCCATATTCATACTTCAAAAACTTAAACACGTTGACGGAAGACTGTCTACCACCACAATTTGAATTCTATAATGATCTTACTCGTGAGCACTGTTCCGATAGTGAATATGAACACGCTAACAAGGCGTGGATTGAATTTAATTGTAGCACATTTGGTGATTACATGCTGGCATATCTGAAGTTAGATGTTTTATTGTTGGCAGACATATTTGAAGTGTTTAGAGCATTGAGTCAACGTGAGGATGAAGTCGACCCTGTACATTTTGTCAGTCTCCCACATCTTAGCTTTACCTCAGCACTAAATTTCTCTTCCAATGATCCCCCACACTACATACAAGATGAAAATATGTACAATCTATTTGAACGAGGAATTAGAGGGGGTATGACTTTCACCAACATTCACCGAGCGCGTGCACGCATTGAAGAATTAGGAAATAATACACATGAAAGTCGACATTTGACCTACTTAGATGTTAATAACCTTTACGGTTCTTCACTCAGTAGAAATCTACCCCACTCAAATTTCAAATGGTTGAATGAAAGTGAATTAGATAATTTTTTAAATGAAGAAAATGTTCAAAATATAGATGATGATGGTGAAATCGGCTACATTTTTGATTTAGATTTAGAGTATCCTGCAGCCATTCATGATGACACTGCCGATTTCCCATTAGCTCCAGAAATGCAGATGATTGAAAAGAGAATGTTTTCACACTATATGAAAAATCTATATGAAAAAGTAAGACCAAATACACATTTTTCTTCTATCAAGAAACTTCTGCTCCATCAATTTGATAGGGAAAATTATGTAGTCCACTATTCAATTTTAAAATTTTACTTGAGCATGGGCATGAGAATCAAGAAGATTCATAGTGGCATAAAATTCACACAAAAGCCTTGGTTAAAAACATACATTGATATGAACTCTCAAAAGAGGGCTCAATCAAACACTGACTTCGAAAAGTCATTCTACAAATTGAAAAATAATTCTTTATATGGTAAAACAATGGAAAATGTAAGGAGAAGGAAAAAATTTAAACTAGTCAACAATGAGAAACAACTACTGAAATTGTCAAATCATCCTCTCTATGTTCAACACAAAATATTTGATGAAGATCTGGTTGGTATGGAAATGTACAAACCTTCAATAGTTTTAAATAAATTAATATATGTTGGTCAAGCAGTACTTGACTATAGTAAGTTGGAAATGTATCAATTATATTACAATGATCTAAAAGGATGTCCACTGATAAATAGAACGCGACTTTGTGGAGGTGATACCGACAGTTTCTTCCTATGTTTATACACATCACCATCTGTCCGTCTGGAAGATATACTTCTATACTTCGGTGAAAAGTTTGACTCTTCAAACTATGACAGTCATCACCGACTATACTCAACTACAAACAAAGCTAGATTAGGTTGTTTTAAGGATGAGTGTGCTGGAAAGTTGCTTGAGGAAATGATCCTACTAAAACCGAAAATGTATTCCATGAAATATCTAGACTCTACGAATCATAGCATCAAACGTGCAAAAGGAATTCAGAGAGCAGCAGTTAAAAAATTGAAACATGATGACTATAGGAGTGTCTATTATAGTGAGAATGATACAACTGAAGATATGACAATTATAAATTCAAAAAATCACATAGTTAGCACAAAATCATTTAGGAAGCGAGGTCTTTCACTTTGGGAGGATAAGCGCTGTTGGCTGGATAAAAATTTATCATTACCATATGGACACTATAGCCTAGGTCTTCCCCCACCGTCGAAGAGAAGGAGATGCCTTCCTGTCACAGGTGATGTAGAATAAGTCTAAATAAAAACAATATAATATTCCACTTGTAATAGATCTTGCGATTGCTGCATCTTCCGACATGTAGCAACACTTACTAATACATAAGTAGTCTTACTAAAATTGAAATTTCTACATCTTTCCGATATGTAGAAATGATTACTAATAAATAGGTAGTCCTAATGTGAATGAATATGTGAAGAATTTGTACTCAACATCATTCCGATATGTTGAGCTAATAAAATAACAAACTTTAGGCAAACATTAAACTTAAATTTGAAACATAGCTTTCGGAACATGCCTCATTACATTAGAACATGGAAACTTAGTGACGTTCAAAACGTTCACATAACAAATTCTAAAAGAATAGCATTTCGTCATTCAATAGCAAATAGTGATCGAAAACATCGTGGCGTTTGCATTAGTATTGACTCATTGCCTTCACTGAAAGACTTTGCGGATCTCATTGACAACCATAAGACTCGGATCAAGATTCCTCTCGATGACAAGGTATGGATAAAGTGTGATTCATCAGTCAAACTATACGTCTGTTCACCAAAACGTGAAGATGTTGAATATCGATTTTTTCGTTTCAGTGACGTCACATGGGAAACCTTTACAAGGGAGATACTACCACAGATAACGTCATTCATTAAAGATGGAGGACATCAAACGGTTGGAAGTTGTAAATCGGATGTTAACTACAAAAGCAAAGTCAAAACTCAATCTACAAGAGATCGAGAGGAATATACCCAACCGAAAACAATGGTTACTGATAAAACGCAAATTGAAGCCGACAACGAGCTTACATCTTGGAAGACCCTCAATGTTAACATGGAGGATTCAGAGGAAGGATAGATCTCTCACTATCCTATTCTTTCCAAATGGAACAATCCAATGTATTGGAAGGGTCATGGAGGGTGATCTCTCATATCTACACTTAACTTTGGAACATTTACTTGGTGATTCATTATCTGATTGGAAAGTGAAGACAATGACCGTGTTATGTGAATTACACTATCACTATGATTTCCGTAAAGTTACATCATCACATAATCTAACTTATGAAGTGGAGTTATTTCCAGCAGCTCAATTGACTAACTGGCATCCATATCATGTTCATGTGTTCCATAATGGAAAGATTGTGATAACCGGCATTAAAGACATAAGTGATGTGCCTCCCATCATATGTGATTTGAAAAAATGTTTCATGAAAACCAAATTGTAGATTTTGTATATATGTGGATAGATAATGAAATGTGAACATGTTTTTTGTATATATGTGAATAGATAATGAAATATGAGCATGTTTTTTGTTTTCCTTATAAACCCTTGTTTTGGAAAAAAAGAGAGCAAGTTAATGATACAACATAAAACTTTATTTCAAAACTGTTTCAACATATTTAGTAAGAATTACATCATTTTTATCACAGTTTTTTGAAAATAGTTCTAAAGCACTTTTACAGTTATTTTTCAATGGTCTCTCGTTGACAAAATAGAGTACATAGCCACCGCACATTAGAGATGTATTACTTTGAAGTGGGAACGATGTCACTTTCCTAACAGTCCAGGAAAACCTGTTCATCCATAATGCGATATCATGTAAACGAGGTTGATTAAGAGAGTCAAAATATTCGGCAACTTTATAACGATTGATGTATACAGCAATCCAATGTTTTCCGGGAAGATTGTTGGTATCCGTATTGATGATAAGTGAACAAGGATAGAAAGGAATTGAATCAGGTAAATTATCTCTAGAAAAGACATTGAGAAATATTGTCTTGGAGTAGGGATGAGCTTTCCTCATTTTCCTCAAGATTTCTATGTTGCTTAAGTTACTCATCTCTGATAGCTGACAGTCACGTCTCTCATTCTTGTTATCTCAACTTTGCTATCATAGATAGCATAAATGAGACAAGTAATTGTTTTCTTCAAAGGTGACTCAAATGATACCTCCAGTCGTAGATTTCCAGGCTTTGTAACTCCTACGCTTTCACCACCTAGATCTGCATCTGCTGTGAGGTTGTACATAATGAAGAAGTAGCCATTCTTGTACATATCCATTGTAATTCCATTTGAATCGTCTGTATTAAACATGTTGAGGGCGGTGAAAATAGAACCATATTCACGTGCGAATTTGCCATCTTTGAAATTAGGCTCATATGCTTTGCAAGATACAAATTTCCCATCCTGATAGAGTGCTAGTTTGCTAACATTAAAGTGTTGGAAATTGAATGGATTCTTTTCAAAAGCACCAATGAATGCCTCATTTTCCACAAATGTGATATACACCGCCTTTGGCATTGCAGTGGGAAAAAGATTTGGGTAGGCATGTGAGGATGATCCCGCACCAATTGTGAAGTTTGTCAACACACTGTGATTAACTGGATATATTGCATTGTTTTTCCTCAATCCTGTCGCATGCTCGTTGATGACTGACGGGTTCATTGTTACTCGCCTTACATTGAGCACGGCATTACTTATGTTGACTTGATAGTTTGTAGCTCCAAAAGCCATTAACGCGAACTCAGGATTTGCACGAATAAATTTTATTTGCATTTTAACCTGTGATAGCAGATATCTCGATTGACGAAGGAAATCAAGATAGACGGGTCCTTTCAAGTATAATTCCTTTGAATCCGCTGTTAAATCCATTCGTCTTTTCAACCCTGTATTTGAGACATCATCAAATTTCCCTTGCTGATCATCATACCACCCAGAAACTTGCAAGTGTGACTGTTTAGCTTGCTTTTGAAATTGAGTCATTGTATGTATATATGCTCCATATGGATATGCTCGATCCCCTCCTTCAATCTGTTTGTCATTCAATATTAGATACACATCTGAGAACAGACTGGCAATAGGAAGATTTGCTAATCCCACTTTATCCTTGGATGAATCGATATTTGTACCATCAGTCTTCTTAATTTGTATACACAACTCTAAATCAATGGATTGACAGTCAATATAATCTTGAGGATTGGCAGGTATATCAAACTGAATAGGCTGCTGGTTACCATCGATATTTGTTGTGGGGACTATGTCTACAATTGTTGAGGAGATGATGTCTGTCTGATGAGGGGGAGAATCGAAGAAACACAAAGCCGAATTGATACTCTGCATCGTATTAGCTCTACAAATATGTTGTCTTCCTTCGTTTTGACTTGTTTCTAGTAGCTGTGGAATTTCGTTTGCGCTTTCTTGTTTTCACTCGACGTCTAGATTTAGAACGTGCTGCTCTAGTCGGCTTTTTACTTTTCCTGCGTCTTTGCTTAGTAACTCGGCCTGATCCAACTTGTCTTGACTTCCTACGCTTCTTCCGAACTGTACGTCTCGTCTTTGTTAAATCATCTAATGCGTCTATGGCAGATTGCTGCGCGCGCATTTTCATAGATTCACCGATATCCTCACCTTGAAGCGCATCAGCTGCAACATTTGCACCAAAATCTAAAGCCCTGCTTCCAACACGCTTCATGATTGGTACGCCATACTTTTTGAGTGTTGGAAGAATCATACGTCTTAGTGCACCAAATATGCCTCCTCCAACTTGTCGTCTACCTCCAACAAACACGGGATAACCGCTCTGATATGATGGTCTACTGTAAATGCCTGTCATTATGACTATTGAATAACTATGGAAGTCACAATAGCGTAAAGCCTTATTCTCGTGACCTAATATGTAGGGTCAAAACAGTAACACCACCACAGAACGGTACTACTTCTCCTGCGTCATCATGAATTGATATGTCAATTCTATTGATGAAATTTCGGCTGATTGGTAGATACATTGTATTAAAAAATTCTCGATTGATTAGTTGCTTCCTTACGGATGAGAGAGGAAATGTGCGCAGAAGTGGGGCCTCAATGTCGCCAACCCTTGTATATTCAATAATGTTACAATAGACGTATAAGTTACTTATATCACGCTCTAGTGATGGGGTTGTATCGCCTATTGATGTACCTTCATAAATAGTTGATTTTGAGAATCCCAATGTGGTCGTTAACACGCTATCCAGCTTGATAAGAGAGTTCTTCCCTACCTTTAGAATCATGCGTTTCTTATGTGGGTCATAAGAAAAGTGATATTCATCTGCATCAAGGTAATCTACACCAAACTCATTTAACTTTGTACACAATTCAGATGGCGTTTTCAAGCTTTCAATGTTCAAATTAACTCTTTTTACAAGTTCACTGGAAGTAGACAATTCATCACCCGATATGTCTTCGCTGTATACGTGGATATCCCATGAAGCATTTGTTGATGCTTTGAGTTTAGAAGAGGACAATTGAACCTTGAATGTATCATTTAATTCTGTCAACCAAGGTGCGCTTTCAAGGCCCTTAAACATCCCAATCATTTCAGATCCAAATTCAATAACAGCGGACTCAGACTTTTCCAATGGTGTCTTTTTAGTAAAAACAATAAATTCTGCCTCCGTTTCAACAGTAAATAAAGTTACTTTCTCTTTCTTATATTCACAAGTCATTAACGTTTCTGGCACTGATCCTTGAAACTTTCTTGCAAAGTCTTCAACACTTCTAATGACCTCAAATTTATTTTTTACTCGGATGCTCCTTCTTTGTAATGCATACAATGGTACGATTCTACATTTAAAATCAGTGACTTTCCTCTCCGAATTCCACCCACGTCCATTGTACCAATACCTTGATGAGAAAGTTGTTCTGGAATACCCAAAAGTATGACTCAAATCCTTACCTAATACAAGAAGAACATGCTTCCCTTCCTTCATCAATTTTGTTGACCCCTTTATGACTGGTTTGTAGAATTTATTCAAAGTCAGCTTGAAGAGATCATTTATTCGTTCAAACATTCTACCGATTTCCTTTTCTGTATCTTGCAAGCTCATTGTGGGAACCTTAGAATCAAAAGTTGACGTTGCAAATGCCTTTTGAATTTTAATCATGTTTTGAACAGATGGTAAAGATGTTGAAAAAGGATGTAAAGTTAGATGATGAAAAGCCCATGTACCATCTAGACTATTTTGAAATATGCGAAAGCAATCATCCTTCTCTCGCACTTCTTTATGTAATTCAAAATAGTTGTTCTTTAGCAAACTGATATCGTTGTAATAAGTAATTTCAGTTAGAGCAACTTCATGGGGTCCATGCAGAGTAATTGGATTAGCGAATTCAACAGAGTATAGAGATGGTTTGTTACTTGGGAATATCTTGGGGTTGCTATTGCTTGGAAGAATGATATTGAAGTTAGTAGACATGTTAAAGTCATATATGGAAGAAGTCACATGCTATATTAGCTTAAAAGTTACGAGTGTCTCCCATCTCCACATTTTGTAGATCCTGATGCGTTATCCAGCTATTGAATGAATCAGGATATCCTTTCCATTTAACTAGATATTTCCTTTGATTGCCATGACCTTTCCTCCTAATTATTTTATCAATCATATACACCTCTTCACTTCTGTCTACTACTTGCAATTCATAAGAGTAAAATTTTCCTTCAATTGGATTGCCATGGTAATCTATTAATTTATACATGGTGGGCCTAAATTTTGTATTTACTTCATCCACAAAAAACTCTTCTTCAGTCCAATTAGGTAGATACCCCTTCTCAAATGTAGACTTGACCTTTGAAATCCGAACTCTATCACCAACATTAATTTTCTTTTCATTGAAAATGTTTTTCGCTTTCTTATCATACAATCGAAGCCATACATCCATCGCATTATCTGGGGTAACATCAACTGGTTTCATCTTAATGATTCGATGGTAGCTTTCATTGTAATTCTTAACAAATTTCTGCAGCTCACCTACCCAAACATGTGTATTTTTGCAGTGAAATAGCGCCATATTTTTGTCTTCAGTGTGCGATTGAACCTCTCAACCATGGCAGCTTTATAAGCACTTTTGACACTAAACAATTCCACATTATGACTTTTAAGGAGACTTCGAACATGAGAGTTTTCGAATTCCTTCCCTTGATCGGTCTGTATTCTTTGCGGAACACGCCCCTCATCGAAAATGCTCTGAAAAGCCGCTTCAACTTCTGGTCCTCGTTTAGATTTCAGCGCACGTGCCCAAGCATAGCGAGATAAAATATCTATTACGGTTAAGATGTATTTATAGCCATCATTGTACTGTGATATCTGTTGCATGTCAGCCAAGTCCGCTTGCCATTGACTATCTATATTGTTAACAACATATTTTCTTGTTGGAAACCGCTTTCTCGCATTTTTGTGAAGAGTGTAAGTCGGTTGACTCCTCAACCACTTCTTGACTTTCTCTATTCCCACACCTGCTGCACGAGCTAGAACCTCCGGACGACTGAAACTTGCGGGATGATTTAAGTCGTAATAAATCTTTCTGAGTTTCACTGCTGTACTCATCGTCTTTGTTCTGATTTGCACGCGTATTACTCGCACAGCAACTGCTAACACAATTGATATCAACCTCTATGCCCTCTTCTCCTTTGCCTTCGAGCGCAGATTTCAAACAACAGCAAAATTTTTGTAACGACATAATATGAGAGAGGCAAGGCTTAATTCATATTTGCTTAATATTTACTATACTCCTTCGCAACACGCATTGAGCGCCTAGTAGCTCTTTTTGGTTGCAGATCATCGGGATCTGCAAGCTCTCGCGTGACCGCCATCGTGGGTGTTTTACTCTTTGATCCATCTTGTAAGTGACCCTTATCCAATTCATTCACAGTCGGTCCTCCAATAATATTGTGAGGTACATTTTGATCAGATAAAATTTTCTGAAAATATGTCCACCCTTGTGGTGCACCTAGTTTTCGCCTTACATCTCTGACAGCATATTGTAGAAGGTCATCTATGTGACTATTTCTAATAACATCACCAGTTGTTTCATCTATTATCTCCCCTCTCTCATTGAACTTCACATGTGGATCAATGAAGTCAAATAATCGCTCAGCGCGCACACGATATGGTCGAGGTGTTGACAAGGTTATAAATCGTCGCAACTTGTCACGAATCTGTCGCCTCTCGTCAATGTTTTCAGCTGCTAACTGCATTCGTCGATAGGGATCCTTAATCTTCTGAATTTCCATATCCTTTTGTGTTAGTTCCTTAAGTTGATTCGTAATAGGTTGATCTATATTTTTGACTTCCTGTGCACTTTGTAATGTAGTCAATTGTACATACTCCTCTTGAGGAATGACTACCATCTTTGAATACGACATGTTTGAAAATAATAAGGCAACAAAGTACATTGCTTAAAACTAACTGTGAACCGAGAAAACTGTCATTGGTTCAGCGGAATTAGGTATGATATTTGTTCGAAATCGAAGTCGTTCCGGACATTCCTGGGTTAGATCAATAAATAGATAACCATGTGGTTTCTTTGTTACATCTTCATATATTTTTGAAAGTACTTTAGGTTGTTGAGGTAATATCTGTCTACTGAGATGATGTATCTGACTGCTATCTCTTGGATTTTTAAATATTGCCAAATAATGTGTATTCAAACTTCTAGTTCTTTGCTCTTTCCCTCCATCGAAGATGTTTTGGGTGATGTAGATAATAAAAGCTTCCCTATGATGTGGAGTTTGAATGAACATTTCAGTTACATCCTTTGAAGATTTGCTTTCTCGTAATAGATCATCTAATACTAGTAAGTCACCTGCTTTGATATCCTCAGTTGATATCAGCAATCAGATATCAGCAGATATCAGCAACCCTTGCTTCACCTCATAACCTTTCTGGCGAAGTGCAGAATGTAGTTGTGGTTGAAATATTCCATAATACCATTCGACTCTCGTAATTTCCTTGTTAAACATTTCATTTCTATATTGTAGCAATTCAGTTACAAATGTAGTTTTACCGGACTGACTTGGTCCAGCGACACACATTGTGCGATCAGTGAATAGACGAAAATCTGTCATCTTATAATTCCATTAACATTAAACTCATCATCCCGCTAATTTTGCTTAGAACAACAAAACAGACACATGTTCCAGATCAAGTTTATTTACATTCAGAATAGAAACTTTCAAGTTACATTTACAAATTAAAACATTTACAAATTAAAACATTTGTGTTTCCTCATCACAATTAGGATTATAGAAAGTTTTCAAGTCAGCATCTTGGCGCTTCAACTTCAATTTAGGATTCCCATCTTTAGATTTCCGACCTCGCTTTTTGCTCTCTTCCTTCCCATCACTTGAAGCAGTCTTATCAATGTTAATTAAACATTTATCAATTGGTAGTGGTTCATAGACTAGTTGAAGAACCTTCATTTGTAAAGATGCGACTTTACCAGTCGAACCATGTGAGCCAATATAAAGTCCGGTAACGTGAACTAAGCCCATATAGCGGCCCCGTTTGAGATCCTCACATTCCATCGCGTTTGTAAAGAGATCGAATGCTTGAAAATGATCAGATAGTTTTAAAAACAGTGTATCGAATTCCGGCAATTCCTTATAACCAACTCCTTCCTCTAATGCCTTTCTCCAATGAGTGGGAGCACTTTCAGGCAGCTCAACACATTCTTTCGCGAAAGAGTCAATAGTTTTAAGAATCACCTGTTGCCATTTTGGAAAAGTCACTCGCATTTGTCTCATATTGCTATACCCTGATGTAGACATACCATTACTGTGGAAGAATGGAACTTGAAGATAAAAGCCATCATCACCATAATTCAAGGTTTGAAAGTAGAACGTATTTCCAATCCCTTGCACCTTTCGTGTCGGACGAAGCTTCAAGAGATCTTGCTCAAAAGCGTCACCTTCCTCTCTGATTGTATACATTTTCTGAGTCATGTTTCAACAAGTACTAATTCGGAGCTTTCAACCAGCGCAAATGAATTGTCACTTGAAAGTGGTAAAATATCATTAAAGCGTCTTCCTTATATACACCTATATATGACTCATCAATCAAAGTGATGACGTGTCACTTTATGATTCGCTAACCTTATATTAACATTGCAGCAGTTACTGCAATCCTTCCAAGCGGACTATTGATTACACCATTAATACTGTTTCCAATATCATTTAACATACTTAGAAACCCACCACCACCGCGCTGAATTAAGTTTCGCCTTTTCTTATCACTACTCCTTGGATTTGAAAACTTTTTTATGCTATTCAAAGAGCCAGCATTCAACAGAGGCTTGTAAATAGGTAGACATTTGTGTATTGCAAAAGCTAAATCACGAATGAAATCATCACTTGAATTTTGAATCAATTTACACTTCTTATTATCATGTATCCTGTTTAACTTTCGCAACGCCTTTTTAAACTGACTTGAAGGTTTGAAGGACCGTTTCGATTGACGAGAAGATGCCTTCCGTTTTACAGACATTTTTATTCTAATATGGAAATAGATAATACAATTACAATTTTTGCTTAGTACTTACAACATTATATATAAAAGTTTACAAGCATTCACACAGAGTTTGTTGCTGGTACGTATAAAATTACGTAAAACACTTAGCAAGTTGTAGAGGGAAACTGATATACACTCACATCGGCTAGAGTCTCATTTGTAGCAGTTATGAGCTGCTCAATGTCTTTCATTAGATGTTTTGAAATAGGACAGCACATACAGCAAGGCTTTAAATGGAAAGTCTTTAAAATATTGGCATAGTATGCCCGCAAACTGATCACCTCAGAATGTCCTTGAGCAGCCACATTGATGCTTACTGATGGCGGTCCACTGAACAAGTCCAGTTTGCACTTCTCACCCTTCTCGTCATAGTAGCTGGAGGTGATAATGTCATGGAGACATGTGTTGAGTTTCCGTTGGATACTGCTGCACCAACAGCGAGAGTATTCCGGTACAATCTCCGTTTGAGATAGTGGGCGAAATACTTCGTTGAGCCAGAATCTTGCAACTCGTGTAAGAGCGTTGTTCACGACTCTCATCAACATTCTCTGCACCACAACATCCTCTCCGCAGCGGAAATACTTCACTATTTCCTCCATCAGATCCACCAAATCCGCTTTATAGCCAGTTATATTCACGGCAGAATAAAATATATTGCCCGTGAAAAGTTGACTTCGGTAAATTATTGAAATGGGAATGTTGGTAGTGAACGACATGCTGATTGACATTGTATTAGCCTCAAATTATGCTTGAAATAGAACGGTACAATGTCCTCCTTATATAGAAAAGTCACACAAAGACACAATAGTGACCAATCACAGACCTGCATGATGACTCATCATGCACGATATACAGTGACTGTTGAAGATATTTCTTCATCGCAAAGGGGACAAGATGAAGTTTCAAAGGGTACATAACATGTAGAACACATAACGCTATGAGAACATGGCAAAAAGAGAAGGGATCGTTCCTGTTTAAAACATTTAACGCAGTTCCGTTCACATAATAATTTAAATGTCTCTTGTTCTAATTTCCTTCTGAAGTCACTTTTATTGGGAGAACTTTTTATTAAAACACTGTCAGATGTCTCCTTCTTTCCATATCGTTCCAATTTGATCCTCCTAATTTCACTATCATTGCAGTGTAGCATGGAGAAATCCTCTATCCACCTACGATCCAAATTGTGATTCATAGCATGCTCATCTAGATCCATTAGTCGATCAACTAAATCACCAGCGTTGATATTTTCACTGAGATTTGTTACTGTTTCTATGGCTTTGAACGAATATCCAAGGTCTCTTGCGACAACCCACGACGTTGGGATACTAGTCATCATTATGTATGTCATCAAAAACTATCTCATATTTATAGCATAGTTTGTCTACGTAAAAGGAAAATCAATGTGTCATCTTGATTACAATGGTTGCAATAGTCAATAGTCGCAATTGAGCAAACCCACTCAAAATCAAACAACGGACGTCTATCGGTATGTACCCAAGTGCTCAGAACCAAACCACACAAGTTCGATCATAGACGTTCCCAAACACAGTGTACTCAACTGAGTGTACCAAACACATGTACCTATCCAGTAAAACAGATCTCATACAAGTTCTTATTCATAACACTGAATTATACATGTACCTATCCATGTGCCTATCGATAACTAAAGTATACATGTACCTATCCATGTTCCTATTGATAACAGTAAACTTTACATGTACCTATCCATGTACCTATTGATAACACTAAACTTTACATGTACCTATCCATGTACCTATCCGTGGCAAGTAGGGCACAGTTTTCACTACTAACTTTTCCGAGATAGAACAGGGAAATTGCTTTCTATCGATCAATATTGGAGTGAAGTCATGAATATCAAGTTCGAGAATAGTAATCAGAAGAATATGAACTTCTTGGTAAATTGATCAAGAGTTGCCTGTCCACCAGCAATGGTAATGCTGATTTCGAGCGTAGCTTATCGGACAATAAGAACACGCTAGCGGTTGAGCGAACTAATCTTAATGATGAAGCACTGGTGGCCTTGAGAAGGTGCAAGGAGCATGCACGTCAATATGGTGGCTCTGAGAAAGTGTGTACGCTCTCCAAAGAGATAACGACCTCCGTACAACAGTCGCATCGGAAAGTCTCAGAGAGGAAGAAACGCGAACACGAAGAGTTGGAGATCGCAAAGAGAAAGAGGAACAAGCTGTTGAGGAGGAAAGATTACGCCAGGCATTGATTGATAAAAAGTAAGTAAAAAAAATAAGTAACGGAAGAATACGAGATCTCGCTGCGAATGTTAAAAGAAGCAAAGTTGCAACTGGACAACTCCATCGCTGCAAATGATATGGTGGGTATTAGAGTTGCCAAAGAATTGTACTCCTCAGTGAGTGAGAAAGTTTCGAGGCTGAGTGAATTAAATACAAAACAATCCATAAAAAGAGCAGAGATTGGATCGAAGCGAAAGTGTGCATTCGAGAAACTTATGAACAATGTTAAAAATCGAAAGAAGATCTGAAGCCATGAACTATATTTGCAATTATTCATGAATTGATAGGTTTTGTTATTCTATCACCAATGTTTTAATTTGACTGGATGTTGAGCATGTACAACTTGCGTAGGTAATGTTAAGTGAGACATCGATATCTAGAGACTGTATACAGTGATGGATAATTAATGATGCATTCATTGTATTTATTAAATCTTTACATACGGGTACACGATTTTGATATGTACGATTTTTTTAACCTTAAGATTTGCAGCGTATAATCTTTTGAATGATGACTGTCGGGCATGTTGTTTGGATGGAAATGCTACAGGAGTCAATTAAAAATTTCATTATACTATTGCAATGATGAAAGTGATGCGCTATATTGTTCGATTCTTAGTGGATACTTTATCATTTCTTTCATTTTCCGCCCCCAAAAATCTTTTTTTTTCATTTTTCTTGAAAAATTCGTCATTTTTTGACTTCCTATTCGGTAGACAGCCTGCAACTACAACGTGCAAATTTTGATCGGAAAACCCTCATGTCAACGAAGGCAACGTATTGTCTAATTTCCCATAAATTTAGATTCAATCCTTTCTTTTACTCACTGGATGTTGAAAGTCAGATCTATTAATAATGATCAGACATACTTCATTTTGTGAGATGCCTTTCCTAATGAGTATACAATAAGTATTTTCACTATCCGTCGTTTTCTTTCCATTCTGATATAGTCCGGCAGCCAGAGCGAGTTTCTGCAAGGAACGAGGCCGAAAGTGAGACTTTCACAGAATGATGTGCACCCTATGCCTACTACGAATCGGCACGTCTGCCGAGTTCTTGCGAGTTCCTCTTCTTGTCAGACAGAATCAAAGAAAAACACATGTAAATCCAATGGGACGCAGATTGCAGTTTTTGACTAAAACGAAATTTTGTATGTTTTCTCTGATTAAACGAAAAGTACCAAGCCCAGAGTCATAATTTTTGGCATGAAATGTCTTCAGGTAATTTCCTTTCAGTTTCATGCTCCCCTGTCTATAAAGCTAGTCACATTTAGATTTGGCGAGCCTCTTACTGTCGGCAAACATAGACGTTTTGAGCAACTTTATCCACATTCAACCAAATTCTCACATACATTGCCGATCAGATGCATGATAATAGCACATGCACATCATAGGAAATGACCTGAAGACATTTCATGCCAAAAATTATGATTCTGGGCTTGATACTTTTCGTTTAATCAGAGAAAACATACAAAATTTCGTTTCAGTCAAAAAATGCAATCTGCATCCCATTGGATTTACATGTGTTTTTCTTTGATTCTGTCTGACAAGAAGAGGAACTCACTAGAACTCGGCAGACGTGCAGATTCGTAGTAGGCATAGGGTGCACATCATTCTGTGAAAGTCTCACTTTCGGCCTCGTTCCCTGCAGAAACTCGCTCTGGCTGCCGGACTAATAGGCCTATATGGCTGAATCTTCTGGTTGTATCAGAGTGCAGTTTTGTTCACTTGACTTGTGTAAAATAGTTGACGATAAAGTTCCAGCAGCACAACTAAGATAGCGCTGGACGCCAAATTACATTCATGCAACAGATAAACAGATAAATTTGTGATTTTTCGAGACTGAAATTCAAAGCGGGATGAAACAAAATTAATTGTTTCCAATTTACATTATCAGGGTGTATTGTCAATTCGGTAAAAGTACCGATGCCTTCGTCTGCATTTTTACTTCAAAAATAACAATTTTTGAAATAATTATCAATTTCCCGCTTCTTGACTTAAGATTCTTGCAAAACGCCAATTATTTGTACACGAATTTGCAAGTGTTTGCTACAGAATAGAAGTAGTAACGTGGAAGCAAAAACTGCATGATGGTTCCTCGTAATTATGTAACCTACCATTTATATTCTTCACTTAGCCAACTGGGGAATCTTTCACACCAAAAGAGATACCCGAATTTTATTGTCGGAGCTGTGCGGTCACCCTGGATATGAGTACACATTTGGAATGTGAATGCAATGAATGTGTTTCCAATGAAATTGACAACGATGGCATCACCGGTTCGTCAAATGTGACTCAATCGTCAAATACTGTCGATGTTTTCGGCTTTATAGCACAAGTAAGCCTACCTTCACTAAAGGAAAAATAATTACAGGATTTCATTATCGATAGCTGTACTTTCAGAATCAATTAGTACAAATTCGTGGTCAGCCATTGGTAGAGCGTCAGCCAATGAGAAGCGAGAAACATTGCGGAACCAATCTGCATATTCATTACGTAATTCACTATCGCAGATTAATGTAAACTTATGTCTGATTGAGATCTTATCACAGATGTCGTATTATCATTAAGAAGACATTTTCCAGTGACATAAGCATGGCTTTATTTCAACACAAAATATCCTCAAGAGCCATACATTTACCGAAGTACGACATGCAGTTATTGTTCCAATTAAAGCACTTGTCTTGAGTTATCACATTCACAGATGACTCACCGAAATTGATGATAAGGTGTCGTCTCCATCGAGTTAAGTTCATGTCATGCGAAGATGCGTCACTGTTGCTTGAAAAGCTTGTCTGCACACTCGGTTCTGATAACATATTTTTCACTGACCATTTAACAGTATGATTATCCGATAAAGCGACCACAGATCGATGACAAGGTGCGTTGTCCAAGATGAAGATGCACTGATTATTCAGACCAACCTTGTTAGAAAGATCAGCGAAAAAAGACTTGAAAATGTCTGCTGTGGTGCCTCCAACATTGAATGTATGATGCTCGATGTCAGTAGTAATCCCATCCGAAGCGCAAGTCCAAAATGTGCGAAGATGAGTCATCCCCTCCCTCTGGAAGGAAGGTGAGGGAGGTGGCCAAGGATGTGGTGGGAGGAATGGGTCCGAGAGGAGAAAACTGGTCCCTACCCCCCCTCTGGAGGGAAGGAAGGAGTTTTCCGGTAAGGGATGGGAAGGAAGGTGATAGGAATGTGTGAGGGATAGAGTGAGAAAAGGGAGGGTGTTGGTGGCGTTTGGGATGAGAAAAGTTGGAAATCATCATGAAGGAGGGTTTGGATGTGAAAGTGGAGTTTAGATTTGGAATCTGCGTGAAATTTTGGGTGGGGAAGGAAGGCAGGAGGAGTTTTCCTGAGAGGCAAGGGGTGGAGCGGCAGAGTTGGAAAAGTCAGGTGTTGGTGGCTTTGGGATGAGAAAAGTCGTTTTTCGTCATGAAGGAGGCCTCGGATGGGAAAACGGAGGCCAGCTTCGGAATCTACGTGAAATTTTGGGTCTAGGAACTTCTTTCCAGCTCAATCGGAGAGAAAAAGTTTTGAGGACGTCCCCCCCCCCCCCTCCTGTCAAACTTCCAACTTTGGTGTTAGAGATCGTAGAAAGTCGTGCAATGGCTCATTTGAAAGCTAAGAATGAGAAAAATGCAGTGGAAAGCTCGGTTTGGCCCTATTTTCCTGGGTTTAGGGAGGAAAATGGCAGGAAAACGTCGGAGTTGTAAAAGGCAGTTGTTGGATGTTTTGGGATGAGAAAAGTCGTTTTTCGACATGAAGGAGTGCTCGGATGGGAAAACGGAGTGCAAATTCGGACGTTTTGGCCAATGTTGGGTCTGAGAACTTCTCCCCAGCTCAATCGGAGAGAAAAAGTTCTGACCCCCCCCCTCGGCAGCGATCTTCCAACTTTGGTTGTAGGGATCGTAGAAAGTCGTGCAATAGCTCGTTTGAAAGGTGGGAGTGAGACAAATTCAGTGGAAAACACGGCTTGTTCCTATCTGCCTTCGTTTAGAGGTGAGACGTCATTGAAAATTTGGGACATTGGCGAATTTTTACGAAAATCGCTCTAGCGGGTGAACCAAGCCTCGGACGGGAAAACAGAGACCAGATTTGGAATCAGCGTGCCATTCTGCATCTAGAGGGTGAGTTTCAAGTCAATCTGAGAGAAAAAGTTGAAAAGTTGGGTCTCCACATGAGATTTTTTCCTGAAAATGTTAAATTATAGCCACCTTTGGCGATGACTAGCGGAGGATTGGAAGTGAATGAGGAGTTCGGGTTTCTTTTAGGGGCAAGACCTCACTTTTTTCTCTAGGATCCTATCTTTTCAGATCTGTGGAAGATTTCGTTTCCAAATGAGAGCCTGTAAAAAATCGAGTTTTTGCGCATTTTCCAAAATTTTGGAACTTTTTGAAAAAACGACAGAGCTTTTCAGCTCGGCCTCTGGGCATCGTAGAGGGTCGAGGGATGTCTTAAATGAAAGGGGAGAGCGAGAAAACGTGGCACTCAAAATTTGAAGTCAATCGGAGCACTAGAACCGGAGATAGACGGGTTTTAAGTTTTTGGATGATGGATATTACGTCATCAGCTGATCGCCACAAACTATATAAGTGGAAACTCTGCTTGTGGAAATCAGTTCTCCTCCCGACTGGGTTGGGGTAGGTGAACTCCGGAGCTCTGAGGATAGCATTGGAAATCTGAAAAACCGGGTTTCTGTAAGAAACCGACTTAGAAAATTTCATTGCTGAACTCAGCTAAGGCGTCAGACTTAGAGGTTCGCCAGGAGATGGCCTTCGTCTCCAGGCCATAAAAGACTCCAAAACTTTCTAGGCTTGTAACTTTGCTTCTACAAGTCCGTTTGACTTGATTCAAAAAAGGTTCGGTCGCTATTGACCTGCCCTAAGTGATAGACTACTTATAAATTTTCATAAGTAGTGCTAAAAAGTTGAAAAATTTAGATTCACTAGTTATGGAGGTTTTCTGGGGTTTTCGACCCTGCTGACAGAGCTGGAAAAATTCCACTGAAATTTTTTAATTCCAATTCCAATTCCAGTCGAAACAGTTCAATTCAATTCCACTTCCATAATGAGATTCAATTCCGATAATTGCATGACGCGTATATGTTAATGTATCTAAAGTTTCCTCGCTTCAAACCCATGTGCTCGTATCCTATCCTCGTTATTCCTGTGTGCCGTTCTCTGCGTCGTTCCTATGTGCGTTCTCATGTTCATAGTTCATATTTCTTGATTACATGTACATGTATATATGTAGCCGGTCAGCCTACGCCATTTTCGTTTCGTAAACGAGATATTCAACATCTTGTGAAAAAGAGAAAAGAAAATTGACGGTCAGCAAAGAATCAAACGCTGAGAGAGAGACAGAGCATAGAAATTAACGGTACCATAGAAAGTCCTAGAATGGAAATTGCATGAAAATTATGGCACACGCCGGGCGAACTAAGTTGGGGCAAAACGCAAATTGTGCGAGCTGGTTTCCATGTTTTCTTATTTGTAGTTATATTTATATTTGTCAAGCCAAATTGCGATCTGGATTGCTGCCCCTTGTCCAAAGATCATACACAAAAACAATAGTGAATTTACAAAATACTGGGGCGACAGGATGACAAAAGAAATCCTTTAAAACGTTCTGTACGTTCATCATTTCGAAATATCGCTCCTATAATCTATCAAGAGTATCATCAGTCACATATGCAACTTGCAATGTCGATTTACAGGACATACATTGCTCCAGCTTGAAATCAGAGGTCGAGAAATATCATATTCATTCATTTTCGTATTCATTTTACTTGAAAGGGCTCCCCTGTTCACTATATTTGAACAATTTTCAAAATCTCTGCATGCTTTCGAATATCAGCTTCCAAAATATCATCACACTATATCACATGTGTCATTTAATGATTAATTGAAAAGTTCCAGCGACTATTCACTTATCCGAAAAATTATTGTCGGTGAAGAAGCTTTCAATGTGTTTATTCGACAAAAGCGCTAGGTTTCTTAACCGTATGAAGGAGAAATCATCCTATAATTAGAATTTTTCTATTGAATTCTTGAGATATTCTTACAACCAGTGCACCGCCCACTTTCAATTATGACTTTGTGGACCAATTTTTAATTCGAATTTTGAAAAATAGTTGTTAATGACTGCTGCAAATCGACACAATATACCAACCCAGGGAATAGTAGGCTATACCACATGAAAAAATGCCACCATCTCACTTAATATTATCTTCATAAAAATTCTGCATTAATTTGCTGCCAACAACTTCCACAACCAACTTGGCAAATAGTTTGACTATGATACAATGTTTTAGATCGAATCTGATCTACAGACCATAGATTTTTCGATGTGCCATCATTGTACATAGGCAAGATATCAAACTTCCATTCTAGTGTACTATTATCTACTTCTATGAGAGAGAGAGAGAGATGCGAATAAATCTATTAATAAACTGACAGAAGAAAGAAACTCAATGTGCGAATAACGTGATTGTTTATGGAAGAAAAAACGACGATAAAAATGATATCATGAAAACTGATTAATTGGTCCATGTTAAAAAAGGAGATTAAAAATTCCGTGATAAGAACGAAATGTGATCGGGTCGAAAGCAAGCGAGCACAGATTAAAGGAAACTCTTTCAATTTTCAAAAGAAAGTGGATTTATCGTCAAGTCTCAAAAATTGGTATAAATTTTTCACGATGAGAAATTGACACAGCAACAACTACCATCAACATCACATACGATATCTTCAGCAGCTGTTAGAAGAACTCCGGGCTCTCGCGGTGTAACTTAACTACAGAAATAATAACAACAACTGCCTGCCAGCGAACAACAACACACTAGCGTATGCGGCAACACATCAGCGAGCGCGATTGAAGATTGACGGTGTAAGTGACACTGATATTCATGTTATTTATGATATTATTTTGGTATAAGTGAGTTCGATCGAATTGAAGTGAATTCAACATCAAGAAGTGAACTGCAAGTTTAAAGTTTTTCTTTTATCGTTGAGAATCGTATTTGTATAACTATAGTCTTGAAAAATTGATATTGTCAATTGTTGTGATTGGAAGTTGAATAATATTTCATGTCATTGCCATTTTATTTGAATCATTAATTATTAGAATAATTTGTTGACACTGTCTATATTGTGAATTGAACTGACAGGCTGCCCTTTAATGCGGGGTTAATTTTCCTCTTTCCAAATCGATTGTTTTTCGTGTGTACAACAATTAAGTTAATCTCCAATTTTTGTGCTTATCTAATCAATAACTAAATTCAACAATTGTTTTATTTTGATTAATTATCTTTCATGATAAATAACTAAATAACAGATTGAACAAAGATAATTATCTTTTCATTGTCTGCTTAATTGCTGAATTAACATTGTCCGGGGGCTGTAGGCCCATCAAAGTCACAATTAGCACCCTTTATTCAACAATAGAGTAAAACTAGCTCTGTCGATCTATCTCTCTCTCTTATCTCTGCGTACAGTTAACACAACGGCCGAATACTGTGATTTCAATTTTTGTACAAATAGATTTATCACAAGTCTATCGAAAAAGTGGAATTGAGGTTGATCAAGGTCAATTCCAATTCCAGTAGATTTAAATATCGTCAATTCCAATTCCAATTCCGACTTTTCCAACTCTGCCTGCTGAAGTCAACTAAAGGATTTTTAATGATATCTGAGCCAGTCTTCTCATGAACCAAGCGGCTTTTCACTGAAAGCGAGCAAGACACGGAGAGTTTTGCTGTAATATTCCACTGACAGGGTGTTCCTTCGGGACGGCGGACGATGCCGTAGTGATAAGTGTGGCAAGGGAGTGTGTCATATTTTAGACCGAAACCGCTAGGGCAACTCATGTCACATGTTGGGCATTTGACACAGTTCTCAACGTAGCACTTTGAACGCCAATCGGTTGAGTCTTAGCTATCTTGTCATGGGTGGCCTCTAAACATCTCCATTGCAAAACGCTGGTGAATCACGGCCTGCTATCCCTCTCTACGGCTTGCTATCAAGCTGATCAAAGCAACGACTTGGGATGTTTCCCCTTGTAAATAACTCCACCGGTTTTCATGTCTGGCGATCAAGTCATTGACGGTGCAAGTCACGGAGATTTTCGGTGTCATACTTCCTGTTGGTGGGCGTTCTTTCGAGACGGCGGTGAAGTCCGTAGCGATGAGTACTGCACGGGACGTGGGCAATGGTAATCCTTGTGAAACCTCTCTGCGTCATGTTTCCAAGTGGTTGCCTTTCGTCTCAACGTTGTACTCTGACCGCCAGGGCGACATTTAGCTATCTGCCACAGGTTACTTCATAAAATCTCCATTGCACTTGTCTCCCGACAGTTGGCCATACATGCGAGAATGAACCATCAGTTCTTTTAAGAACTGTCTCTATCACGGAGACGAAATGATGAAGGGATGAAACGGGAGGACATTCATGTGCTACACGCAACACATCACAGACTTCTCTCTTCGCTAGTGAACAAGCTCTTGTGAACGTAGTCAGAATGTGTATCATGGTTTGCAAAAGCAAAGTTTAGTCAAATAGTTTACCGTAACACACGTTTGTAAAAGTCAAGTTTGATCATTGAAGTTTTATTCGTAAGTCTAGTCAGAAACTTTATCATGTTGTACAAGCGTTTTACTGCAGGACAGGTTGATGTATAGTTAGAAAGTTTGATCATTGAAGTTGTATTCGTAAGTCTAGTCAAAAAGTGTATCATGGTTTGCAAAAGTAGTGTAATCAAATAGTTTTACTGTGACACACGTTTGAGAAAGTAAAGTTTGATCATCGAAGTTTTACGAAACACAGTGTCATGAAATGCAAGCGTTGGTGTAGTCAAATAGTTTTTACCGCGACGCACGTTTGTGAAAATAAAGTTTGATCATTGAAGTTTTATGACTGACCGAACTCATCACAGCACTGGAAAGTTTCATCGAAAAGGTTTTACTGCAGTGTAGATTGTCTTGTAACTTACTTTCACAGCACTAGAAAGTTTTATCGAAAAGGTTTTACTGTACAGTGTAGATTGTCTTGTAACTTACTTTCACAGTGTTAGAAAGTTTTATTGGAGACAGTTGCCAAATGTTCCCTTATTCGAGAATTCAAAGTTCATGACTGTTAGATTAGCTTCATCAGGTTTACTAAAAGCAGTTTTCTACTGCAGTGAGACTGAGAGTTTAGAATGTTATATGAAAACAGTGTTCACCACAGCGCTAGAAAGTTTTACTGCACTGTGTAGATTGTTTCACAGCGTTAAAAGGTCTTATAGTAAGCGTTGAATGTTTTATAAAATCAGGTAAAGTCTTGTCGCAAACGTGTGTGAGAGCTAGTTCCATGACATCGAATCACATGGGTCGTAAAAGTTCATAATCCAAGGCTAGGCTCCTCTACGGTTGGATTTAGGGTTTTATATCACATGCGCTAACCATTCGTGTAGAATACGTGAAGTACATGTTCTCTTAAAAGTCTAAACGCAAATGTTGAAATAAGTTTTGTAAGAAATCTTTGACAGGTTGTTGTGAAACTTATCGAACGTTGAAAAAAGTTTTATAAAATGTTTCTGCAGTCACACTCGTTAGCGTACCAGCTTTACTAAATGTGTTGTTTGCCTTTATCAAATTGAATGCGTGTGTAGACTGTTTTGTAAATAAAGACAGACAGCGTGTTTGCACTCTACATCGACAGCATACAAGTATAGACATAACAACCTGTAACGTTGTAAGTCGAATGCATATGAGTTAGGAAACACTCAAAGCGTGTGTGAGATAAAATCAACCTACTAGATGAAGTGAAACACAGGAGTGTCACAACTATTTTACGGGAAATAAAGGAGAACTGTGACAACGTTTACACTCATCATAGACAGATGAACATATAGTCTAACTTTCTGACATTCAAATGAAATTCGTAAACATGAACCGTGGTGTAAGAAACTTTAGGACAGCAACTTTATGTTGGTAAAACTTTCATAGATTACAGTCGCGTTTAAAGCTGATATAAAGACCTGTAGAAACGCATTAGTCTTAGTTCAACGACTCGACCATTGAACTCACAAAATGAACACGTCTGTGTAATGAACACGCTCATTAGTAGGAAACAGCAAAGCATGTCATTGAATGATCAAGTCTGTGTCAGTGGAATTATTTCATGAGTATGAAACAGCGAACATTAGGACTGTCCATGAGTATTAAAGGTTAGAATCAAAGTTTGCTTTTCATGTGCTTGACAAATGAAACCGTGTCTCATTTCTAAACGAATCGTGCATTGATCATAGAATCAACATTGAAACCTGCATCAAGTGATTTTCTGTGCGAATGCAGACGATGTGAAAATGACATACGGATTGACATTTAACATTGCTTGCAATAGTCAACACGCTGCCATTCAAAATGTTTATCACAAAACCTATCAGTGAAACAGATGTTCCCCTCCTGTACACACAAAGAATCATAAGTGTACTCTGTCGCCTGTCTGTCGCGCTAGCCCCTCAACAGAGAGTAGAACACAAAGATGTACGCTCTCTCTCTGGCACTCGTCTGTCACATTAAACAGAGATCTATGTCATCTGTCCCACGAGCAAGGATGCAGGAACGTATCGTCATCTCAGACCTCCCACACAGCTCATTGCTATCGCGCCGGAGAGATTATCATAGGCGACTGAAAGGATTCTCACGTTGACAATTCGTCGCGTACACTCCGAACGCGCGCGCAAGTAACCATTTGCTGCTAAAGCATGGACGCTGTCAATTTGTTCAATTCTTCAATGCCTTGCCAGCCAGTTACAAAAATGTGGGAGAAATATAAGGGAGACGTTCACACTCATTCATCAAATACAAGTCGTTTGATGCAATGTCTTTCGATATCGCTTTCTTTTAACATGAGCCGAACCCTTGAGCTCCGCTGTGGATGCAGAGTGAAGATGGGTAAATTCTTTTTCCTGGCTGCTTTGCAGGCAGAGAAAGGCGAAGCAATTCGCTGCCCCGTCCACCTCATTCCACATGAGCTTGTGGAAAACCCTTTATTTAGGGATATGGCGCTAGAATATCTGGCGTTGCTGAGAAATCAGCGTCCGGAATACTTCGAGTAATCGAAGTATTTCATTGGTCCTTCCGAGGGCCCGGCCACCAATTCGTTGGAGGCCACCCTATTAACAAAGAAAAGTTACAGACTGTGCCACACACAAACACTAGATTTAAGGATCTCTATCTTTCTTAGAAAATGAAGAAGCTCTTATTAAATTCATCTGATGAGAAAGCAACTTCATGACAAGTGTTAAACTTGTCCAACACACATCTTCAAAGTCCTAACTGCCATGAAATCATCATGTTTAAAGTTTTAAAGCCCCTATGATAAGTAGCAAGGATCTTTTACATGATGTGAAATATAAACGTGTGTAGAGAGAGGTTTTGACCTGAAGTCATGAATTTATTTCTTCACTACCCCTCAAATGGAAATAGTAAGGGTGGTGGAGGAATCATTAGAGCAACATGTTCTATAGTAATGCAGGCAATGACAGTCACGGTTGGACTTAGAGATTTAGCGTTTTATATATAACATACATCAATGATAACTTGTTGATGTAGAGTGTATACATGCATTTACTAACTTAGCCATTGGCGAATGACATAGCTATATTGCTAAACTCCATCATCTAAGGGGTAGGGTTACCTGCCGTTGGATTTAGGGACTTAGGGCTTTGGATAACACAAATGAACGATCTCTTTTAGTGTAGAATACGTGATGCACAAGTTCGCTTTATAAAATGACTTTGAAGGCAAGACTTAATTTTCATGATGAAAAACAGATTTCATATCTAGAACATAGATATAGAGATAGTTACATGCTCATTATGTTATACACTTTACATTTGATGTGGTTAGCTGAAAGGTGATTGATGCATGTTCAATAGAAGAGTTGTATGTATCTTAGTGATTGGAATCATAAGTGTGCAAAGAGTTGATGAGGAAAATATATAATAGTCAACGCATGAAAGTTTGTTATCCAAGCTAGGAATATATGAACATCATTCACCAGTCAGTGTTGTATTTTAAAAGTCGTATGCTGACAGAGACATAAGTTTACTAAATTATACAGCAAAACTCCTAAATCCCTAAAACCATAGGATAGGTGTCCCTGTGTTGAGATGTAGGGATTTAGCGTTTTAAAAGTGTTAAGTTACATAGATAAATCACTAAGTCCATAGCATAGTCAACCGTATGACAAGACTTGGCGTTTTATGTAATCCATGTTAGCAATATCTGTTCGTGTAGAATATCACTCAATGCGTTTAGTCAGATAATGTATCACCAATTTCATTCACTTGGTCAGATGATGAAGAAAGTGTGAGATAGAAGTGGAAGCGATCTCATAAAGTTTAGAACACATGGTAGTAACATTGTAGGAATAATTAAAGCGAAAAGTTGTGTTACATGAAATGAGTGATACAAGACTATCTCACATTGAACTGAATTGTTAGTGTAACAAAAAGCTGTATGGGTTTCAATAACATATCGTGTACATACTGTATCGTTTTCTTTTCACATAAAGTTTGGCTTCAAAGAGAGTGGATTGACTTAGTAATAAAGTTGCAACCATTTTACTGTTTGCATAGTTATGAATAATATCAGAATCATTTCAGTGTTTGCAAGATAGGCGAAGTATAAAATAAAGTCGTGGCCATGTCACTGTTTGTAAAGTTAGGAATTTTGTCAGAATCATTTCAGTGTTTGTAAGATAGGTAAAGTATGAAAAAGTGTCACAAGCATTTCACTGTTTGTAACGCTAGAAATAAAGTTGATGTTTGTAAAGTTTGAAATCATGCTAGAATCCTTTCAGTGTTTGTAAGATAGGGGACGTATACAATAATGTTAGAATCCTTTCAGCATTTGTAACGTTAGAAATAAAGTTGATGTGGGAGAACTGTATTCCAGTCATGTTTAAAGTGACAATGTGTGTGTGTGAGAGAGATTTAGTTCAACAGTCTTTACATTATTGAGAGATATAACTTCATGCGCTGCGTAATCGAACACTTTATAAGACGATGCGAGACCAGTGAAAGCTTATACACTTGTATAAACACAAAAAATTGAAATGTCATGGGAATGCGGTATTGAACTTTACAAGCATCCTTCGAATGAAACATTGAATCAAGCCTCCTCGAAAGTGAGCATGATAATGATATAAGAAAACATTCAAATGGTGTGAAGCCCCTAAGTATCATTGTGAGCATCTGTACGTTTGTCATTCCATGTATTTTATCACACGCTAGGAACTATTCAATCTTTTCATCTTCGTATACATTCAGTTCACTTGAGGGTCATACAAACTTGCCACTCAGGATAAAGAGACCGCTGTCACAAAGTGTGAGCCGAGCGTCATTCCCTTTCCGTCACAACGAAGCGAGAATGTCCATTTATGGCAATCTTGACTCACTGCGTCAGTCAGGAAAATCAGCGGTTGACATTCCAAATATGGCGAGATGAATTCGTTTGAAGGAGACATGACCAAATTTAGACATTGGCATAATCTGTCTTTGTGAGAGAGAAGTATGTAACGCACTTCTCCCCATCCAATTTCACTCCTGTTTCCTCCTTTCAACGGTGAGTCGTCTGACGTTTGCTACCAAACGTTCTAAGTTCGAGATTTAAAGTCAGATCTTACAAGCATCACTGATGCACTTTCTAACATTAGGGTCTTAAGGTTAGGGTCATCATTGTCTGTCCTATGCCATTTATTACAAACATGTTTCTGATAAACAGTGGTTTCTTGTGAGAACTGTAGTAAATAACGAACTTTTATCTTGCAGTTTCAACATGGTTTTATCAAAGTCTTCGCGTTACAGTGTCACAAGATGTTCATACGATAAAGTATACAGAGGGACCGAATACAAAAAGCACTTGAGACAGGTGGAACACATTGGGGAGCATAAGAAGGTCTTTGAAATAAAGACATGTGTCCATCATGCTGTGAAAGGTTGTATGCGTTCGGAGTGTACGCGACGAATTGTCAACGTGAGAATCCTTTCAGTCGCCTATGATAATCTCTCCGTCGCGATAGCAATGAGCTGTGTGGGAGGTCTGAGATGACGATACGTTCCTGCATCCTTGCTCGTAGGACAGATGCGATAGATCTCTGTTTAATGTGACAGACGGATGCCAGAGATAGAGCGTACATCTTTGTGTTCTACTCTCTGTTGAGGGGCTAGCGCGACAGACAGGCGACAGAGTACACTTATGATTCTTTGTGTGTACAGGAGGGGAACATCTGTTTCACTGATAGGTTTTGTGATAAACATTTTGAATGGCAGCGTGTTGACTATTGCAAGCAATGTTAAATGTCAATCCGTATGTCATTTTCACATCGTCTGCATTCGCACAGAAAATCACTTGATGCAGGTTTCAATGTTGATTCTATGATCAATGCACGATTCGTTTAGAAATGAGACACGGTTTCATTTGTCAAGCACATGAAAAGCAAACTTTGATTCTAACCTTTAATACTCATGGACAGTCCTAATGTTCGCTGTTTCATACTCATGAAATAATTCCACTGACACAGACTTGATCATTCAATGACATGCTTTGCTGTTTCCTACTAATGAGCGTGTTCATTACACAGACGTGTTCATTTTGTGAGTTCAATGGTCGAGTCGTTGAACTAAGACTAATGCGTTTCTACAGGTCTTTATATCAGCTTTAAACGCGACTGTAATCTATGAAAGTTTTACCAACATAAAGTTGCTGTCATAAAGTTTCTTACACCACGGTTCATGTTTACGAATTTCATTTGAATGTCAGAAAGTTAGACTATATGTTCATCTGTCTATGATGAGTGTAAACGTTGTCACAGTTCTCCTTTATTTCCCGTAAAATAGTTGTGACACTCCTGTGTTTCACTTCATCTAGTAGGTTGATTTTATCTCACACACGCTGTGAGTGTTTCCTAACTCATATGCATTCGACTTACAACGTTACAGGTTGTTATGTCTATACTTGTATGCTGTCGATGTAGAGTGCAAACACGCTGTCTGTCTTTATTTACAAAACAGTCTACACACGCATTCAATTTGATAAAGGCAAACAACACATTTAGTAAAGCTGGTACGCTAACGAGTGTGACTGCAGAAACATTTTATAAAACTTTTTTCAACGTTCGCTAAGTTTCACAACAACCTGTCAAAGATTTCTTACAAAACTTATTTCAACATTTGCGTTTAGACTTTTAAGAGAACATGTGCTTTACGTATTCTACACGAATGGTTAGCGCATGTGATATAAAACCCTAAATCCAACCGTAGAGGAGCCTAGCCTTGGATTATGAACTTTTACGACCCATGCGATTCGATGTCATGGAACTAGCCCTCACACACAACGTTTGTGACAAAACTTTACCTGATTTTATAAAACATTGAACGCTTACTATAAGATCTTTTAACGCTGTGAAACAATCTACACAGTGCAGTAAAACTTTCTAGTGCTGTGGTGAACACTGTTTTCATATGACATTCTAAACTCTCAGTCTCACTGCAGTAGAAAACTGCTTTTAGTAAACCTGATGAAGCTAATCTAACAGTCATGAACTTTGAATTCTCGAATAAGGGAACATTTGGCAACTGTCTCCAATAGAACTTTCTAACACTGTGAAAGTAAGTTACAAGACAATCCACACTGTACAGTAAAACCTTTTCGATAAAACTTTCTAGTGCTGTGAAAGTGAGTTACAAGACAATCTACACTGCAGTAAAACCTTTTCGATAAAACTTTCTAGTGCTGTGAAAGTAAGTTACAAGACAATCTACACTGCAGTAAAACCTTTTCGATGAAACTTTCTAGTGCTGTGATGAGTTCGGTCAGTCATAAAACTTCAATGATCAAACTTTATTTTCACAAACGTGCGTCGCGGTAAAAACTATTTGACTACACCAACGCTTGCATTTCATGACACTTGTGTTTCGTAAAACTTCGATGATCAAACTTTACTTTCTCAAACGTGTGTCACAGTAAAACTATTTGATTACACTACTTTTGCAAACCATGATACACTTTCTGACTAGACTTACGAATACAACTTCAATGATCAAACTTTCTAACTATACATCAACCTGTCCTGCAGTAAAACGCTTGTACAACATGATAAAGTTTCTGACTAGACTTACGAATAAAACTTCAATGATCAAACTTGACTTTTACAAACGTGTGTTACGGTAAACTATTTGACTAAACTTTGCTTTTGCAAACCATGATACACATTCTGACTACGTTCACAAGAGCTTGTTCACTAGCGAAGAGAGAAGTGATGTGTTGCGTGTAGCACATGAATGTCCTCCCGTTTCATCCCTTCATCATTTCGTCTCCGTGATAGAGACAGTTCTTAAAAGAACTGATGGTTCATTCTCGCATGTATGGCCAACTGTCGGGAGACAAGTGCAATGGAGATTTTATGAAGTAACCTGTGGCAGATAGCTAAATGTCGCCCTGGCGGTCAGAGTACAACGTTGAGACGAAAGGCAACCACTTGGAAACATGACGCAGAGAGGTTTCACAAGGATTACCATTGCCCACGTCCCGTGCAGTACTCATCGCTACGGACTTCACCGCCGTCTCGAAAGAACGCCCACCAACAGGAAGTATGACACCGAAAATCTCCGTGACTTGCACCGTCAATGACTTGATCGCCAGACATGAAAACCGGTGGAGTTATTTACAAGGGGAAACATCCCAAGTCGTTGCTTTGATCAGCTTGATAGCAAGCCGTAGAGAGGGATAGCAGGCCGTGATTCACCAGCGTTTTGCAATGGAGATGTTTAGAGGCCACCCATGACAAGATAGCTAAGACTCAACCGATTGGCGTTCAAAGTGCTACGTTGAGAACTGTGTCAAATGCCCAACATGTGACATGAGTTGCCCTAGCGGTTTCGGTCTAAAATATGACACACTCCCTTGCCACACTTATCACTACGGCATCGTCCGCCGTCCCGAAGGAACACCCTGTCAGTGGAATATTACAGCAAAACTCTCCGTGTCTTGCTCGCTTTCAGTGAAAAGTCGCTTGTATCATCGTAAGACATGAGAAGACTGGCTCGTACACACTTAACCATGGCTTCATTGACTTGAGCAGGGTCGAAAACCCCAGAGAACCTCCAAAAACTAGTGAATCTAAATTTTTCAACTTTTTAGCACTACTTATGAAATTTTATAAGTAGTCTATCACTTAGGGCAGGTCAATAGCGACCGAACCTTTTTTGAATCAAGTCAAACGAACTTCTAGAGGCAAAGTTACAAGCCTCGAAAGTTTTGGAGTCTTTTATGGCCTGGAGACGAAGGCCATCTCCTGGCGAACCTCTAAGTCTGACGCCTTAGCTGAGTTCAGCAATGAAATTTTCTAAGTCGGTTTCTAATAGAAACCCGGTTTTTCAGATTTCCAATGCTATCCTCAGAGCTCCGGAGTTCACCTACCCCAACCCAGTCGGGAGGAGAACTGATTTCCACAAGCAGAGTTTCCACTTATATAGTTTGTGGCGATCAGGTGACGACGTAATATCCATCATCCAAAAACTTAAAACCCGTCTATCTCCGGTTCTAGTGCTCCGATTGACTTCAAATTTTGAGTGCCACGTTTTCTCGCTCTCCCCTTTCATTTAAGACATCCCTCGACCCTCTACGATGCCCAGAGGCCGAGCTGAAAAGCTCTGTCGTTTTTTCAAAAAGTTCCAAAATTTTGGAAAATGCGCAAAAACTCGATTTTTTACAGGCTCTCATTTGGAAACGAAACCTTCCACAGATCTGAAAAGATAGGATTCTAGAGAAAAAAGTGAGGTCTTGCCCCTAAAAGAAACCCGAACTCCTCATTCACTTCCAATCCTCCGCTAGTCATCGCCAAAGGTGGCTATAATTTAACATTTTCAGGAAAAAATCTCATGTGGAGACCCAACTTTTCAACTTTTTCTCTCAGATTGACTTGAAACTCACCCTCTAGATGCAGAATGGCACGCTGATTCCAAATCTGGTCTCTGTTTTCCCGTCCGAGGCTTGGTTCACCCGCTAGAGCGATTTTCGTAAAAATTCGCCAATGTCCCAAATTTTCAATGACGTCTCACCTCTAAACGAAGGCAGATAGGAACAAGCCGTGTTTTCCACTGAATTTGTCTCACTCCCACCTTTCAAACGAGCTATTGCACGACTTTCTACGATCCCTACAACCAAAGTTGGAAGATCGCTGCCGAGGGGGGGGGGGTCAGAACTTTTTCTCTCCGATTGAGCTGGGGAGAAGTTCTCAGACCCAACATTGGCCAAAACGTCCGAATTTGCACTCCGTTTTCCCATCCGAGCACTCCTTCATGTCGAAAAACGACTTTTCTCATCCCAAAACATCCAACACCTGCCTTTTACAACTCTGACGTTTTCCTGCCATTTTCCTCCCTAAACCCAGGAAAATAGGACCAAACTGAGCCAAACTCCTTCCTTACAGAAGGGGGTAGGGACCAGTTTTCTCCTCTCCGACCCATTCCTCCCACCACATCCTTGGCCACCTCCCTCACCTTCCTTCCAGAGGGGGGGTTATCTTTGCACATTTTGGACTTGGGCCTGGGATGGGATTACTACTGACGTCATTTTGAGGTGAAGTCGCGAGTATGAGAGCAACATTTTGGCCCCGTTGTCCATTGATAATTCTTACAGCAGATTGCCCGATGAGAGCTCGGCCCGTGTTCTCTGCGTCCAGACATTATATCCAGCCTCGTCAATGAAGATGACTCGTGGTGAAGTGATAACAACCTCATAATACTACCGGGATATTCTTTCCTCTTCTCCTTCACGTCATCTCTGTTACGTTCGGCTGGAGATACTTCAAGTTTCTTCAATGTGTAAAACATTCCTTTGCAAACAGTTGACAGATAATTTTCATGGATAAACGGCTTATGAGGAAGTTTTTCTCTGATATCTGAATTCAGAAGTTTCAGGGTGATTGCAGGATTTCTACCAATCGCTTCAGAGATGACTTCTCGCATCTCTGCATCAACTTTGACATGATGTCTACCTCCTCTACGAGTCTCTTGAATGTCCTCGGGATTTTCAGTACGCATTGCTTTTGAAACGATGTTTCTTGCACTTGATCGCTTGATATCCAGTTGATCAGCCAGAACAAGGTAGTCCTCAAGATTCCTGTACACTCTGACGTTTTATTCGGCGATGGGAAGTTTTCAGGCTTTACGGCTGAAATAGGGAAATGCGGAAAGCAGTCCATCCATACCTTTCTAGATCTGCGATCGTCCGGCATCCGCTATTCAGCAGTACGAAAACAACCAATGAAATATCAGTAAACTTCATTCAACGCACGTATTAAATTCGTCATGTCACTTGATTCTTATGATTCACTTAACAAATCTGAAATCCTGTATTACAAGGTTTAATGCTTACACGGTCTGGGGACGGAATCAGGTATATGAAAATAATGCCTTAATTTAAATGCGCCCGCGTAAGGCAGTTTCGTATTATCGAGTTGTCTATGGTTGATGTACATGCGATAGTTCTACATTGGGTACTTCTATTCTTTCTCCCCCCCCCACATTTTTCAAGTTTTCCAAAATCATTAAATTTCGCCAAAGTTGGTCACATTGGGTTTAAAATAGACTTGATCTGTCACTGAGTGACACTAAAGCACGACTGAGAAGTCTTACTTGAACCCTGGGATGAAGGACTGGTCCCTTGGATAATCAGTTAGAATACAAGGTACAGCTGTGATCATGAACTTCGTGTGATCGTTGTCTACAGACAAATGACGAGCAAATGTCTAATTCTGAGGCTGTGAATGTCAGATAGTCAGATGTCTACTAGTCAGATTAAAGGAGTTTTACACAGTGAACGCTATGCGACGTTAGTGAAACTGCCCGTAAGCAAGAGAAGATCGTTGACGATGCAATACTTCCGGGTGTCAACAATAGAAATGTGGGGGGGGGAAGAATAGGAGTACCCTACATTGTATTCTAGCAAGCATTATTTTATGCATTTTCTTTTATTTTTCGCATTTTTTTCGCGGCAATAATTTAGAGCACAACTCACAATGTGGCGCATTTTAAATTATAGCGACACTGCATCACGGAACTAAGACATTCCGAACGGCTTGTCTGCAAGGCAATTCTGTGCAAATGCGCAAATTTTTAGGAAATTCCAATTTTCTGCGTAAATTTGACAATTTTGTTGTAAAAATGTTAAATTAATATAGAATAGAATAGTGTTTATATTGAGAATGAAAATCACAATTTACAATCAGGTGTTGACAGATAAAAGGTAGATGTGGTAAAAAAATAGCACCTATCATTAGATAAAAGTAGTGACCAAAAGTTATGGCGGACGGCGACTTTGAGTCTTGCACATAAAACTAGCCATGAAAGGAAAAAAACGAGTCTTTCATCTTGACAGTGCGGCATAGCGGGATGCAAGGAACACCAGTATGTAACAATCTTTCAGGGGTTAGTTTGTGAAGAATGTGTGTATTGTTATTTTCAGCTTTGATAAATAATTGTTTGCTAATCAACAAACGGCGGTTTTCAATTTCACGTAAAGAACACTGACAAGTTCTGGGATCGTCTCGAAAAATTATCATATGTGCTCTTTTATCGACTCGAGCAAGACGGTTGTTCAATATTCTATTGAGGCTTACAAAACAGGGCAGGCATATTCACAAACAGATCTTACATATGAGGTATACACTTGGTGAAGTTCGTCGCTCGATACAAATGGACGAAGCTTGCGTAAAACATAAAAGCGCTTATTGACAACTTTAATGATGTTATTCACATGAGCCTCCCAACTTAACGTTTCAGAAATAGTGATACCCAGGAAATTAACAGATGGGACAATATCAACAGGAAAACTGTACAAAGATGGGTTCCGCAAATCAGAATTCTTAAGACAGATGACTGCTTTGGATTTTGACACGTTCAAAGAAAGATTGTTTCTTTCACACCAGTTTGAAACATCATTGACATAGGTAGGTACAATCTCCTTAACATGGGCAGAGTCAGTATCATAAATAGGTAATATCAGCGTCAGATCGTCTGCATATTTCACGCAACCTACAGCATTACCTAGATTCCCAGTACATCGATAATCACCAAAAAATGCGGCAAAAATATATGGCGCGAGAACAGTACCCTGCGGAACACCTGACATTCTTTGAAAAGGTTTCGAAATAACATCTTGTAAAGTAACAGGAGATGCCCTGTCTCTGAGGTAATCATTCAGCCATAACACAAAACCAGAGGGCAAGCCAGCTCGTAAGAATTTGCTAACAATAAGATCATGATTTAGCTTGTCAAAAGCCTTCTGAAGGTCAAAAGTTATGAGAACCGAGCCGCAGCAATTCTTTTCATCATAGTTTTTGCATAGCTCATTTGTGATTGTTAACAGAGCTGTTGCAGTTGAGCATGATTTTCTAAATCCATGCTGTTCTTGGCCGAATAACTGCACAATTTGTGGGTACATATTCGTCAATACAATTCTTTCAAACAATTTGGCAGGGAGAATGGTCTGTGAGATCGGTCTTAACTTATCAATCTTTGTTGGATATGCTTTGGGCACCGGTGTTATGACATCGCTTTTCCATTCAATGGGAAATTTTCTTTGATCAATGGACGCTTGATAAATATCAGTGACAGGAAGAGCAATGTATTTTGACAGCTGCTTATAAATGATGGAGGGAATATTTTTGTCACCTGATGATTTGCTTGATTTTACTTTTGTCAAAGCACTCATGACGTCATGCGCATTGACTTGCAAACTCCAACCGTCATCAATTATTTCATTGTCAACAGGCATTAAATTTCGATTTAGACCACCTTTGAACTCATCAGCAATCTTTGTTAATGTATTTTGAACACCACCATATTCGTTTATGCAATTATCAAGTGTTTTTTCTTTTTTCTTTTCCAGTGAATGAGGCCAGCAGTTTCCATGGTCCGTTGGATTTGCTTTTGATTTTATTAGCCCAAATTTGTTTGCATTTCTGGACTTCGTTTCTCACTTTGATTTTCAGATGCTCATATCGACCCCAATCTTTTGCCCGGTATGCAGCCCAGCGCTCATCAATTAGATGTTTTGTTAACGGAGTCAACCACTCCTTATCATTTGAGCTCATAACAACATCATGTTGGGGGATTATTTGGTTGACATACGTCGACAATGTGTCATGAAATATACGCCATTTGCCGTTAACATCATTGGTACTCGACAATAAAGACCAATCATGGTTTTCGACTATGGAACAAAGTTCATCAATGTTCGATTTTCGAAGATCATATACTTTGCGAATAGAAAAATAGGATGCATTTACATTTGTATCAACAAAGCTGTGACAGGTAATGAACAAGTGATCAGCGTTGCCAATGGGAGAGTTGTACTTTACATTATCAGGGGTGTACGAAGTGGTCAAATCTCTCGATATCAAAACATGATCCAAAATTTTATCTTTACGTGTTGGGTGAAGAATGAGATCAGATAGATCAAAATCATTACATAATAACTGATGGTTGAAATGATTCAAATCTCCGGCCATAATGAAATTGTACAAAGGCTTCAAAGCCAAAAGATATTCGTATGAATTACTGATGAAATCGTAAATTGCACCAAGATCATTCGAATTACATGATGGTGCGATGTACATACATAAAACATACAGTCGTGCGTTTGGAATTTCTATAATATTAACAGAAGCATTCTCTGGAAAACTGAATGGCACATGGACATCGGAAGGACATAAAAGTTTGCTGACATATATAGCTGTACCTCCTCCTCTTCTTCCATTCCGATCGTTTCTAAACATGCTGTAATTTGATATGTGAACCAAGGGATCCGAAATATTACAATGGAGCCAGGTTTCCGTTATACAGACAATGTCAGATTTTATTACAGACAAAATAGCACTTAATTCATTCACTTTCGGTAAGAGAGATTGAATGTTTACAAGGGATACAGAGGGGTAACTAGTAGACGGTTTACTTGCGGACAAGAGAGGCATAAGAGAGTTTACCGAAAATTTGTAGCAGTGTTTTTTTGAACTATTTCTCCGTGACGTATCCAGACATCTTCGCCTGCTTGTCTGCGAATCTTAAGTTCTTGTATCAATAATTTATGTTGTTTGCTCTGAGAAGGGGTGAGATCTTGATTGATATAGATACTTTTGTGATTTGCGGAGCTTTTCAACTTTTTGGCATTTTTCAAGATGGTGTACTTGAATTTTCCGCTGCTGCAAGTTACCTTTAATGGACGACTTTTATTCGCTACTGGGCGCCCCAACCTTTGAACACTTTCTATATTGATTCTACCGTCGATAACATCAATATCTTCGAGGACTCCTATCACCTTTCCAAAATCTCTTTCCCGTCTTTCTTCGACATTTCCTTCATTCACTTCCGGGATGCCAATCATGATTAAGTTATTCTGGCGCAGTAAACGCTGATGCATTTCTTCAGTTGCTTTATTCACTTCTTCATCAATCTTTGAACTTATGGTGTTGTACTTATCTCGCAAGGTGTTATACTTTTGAGTAAGCTCAACATGATTGTCAATCAATGAAGATAGCTTTGATAAATGCAACTGCATGACCTCATTTATCTTCTTCTCTATGATAGAGATTATATCATTCTGATGTGGAGCCGGGGGTGATTCGGAAGTATAGCTGGCTTTGGACTTTAGAGAGATAACAGCTTCTAAAAGTTCCTGTTTTGTAACCGTACTTTTCTTGTTTTGTAGGTCAGCAACAGTCATAGATATGACTCTGTTCGTTGAACCCATATTGCAGAAATAGAATGTCCGGACAACAATGGATGAAAACAAACAGCAACACTAAACGAATTACTTTTGGCTCTGTACAGATGACGCTGTGTATGTCACGTGATCAAAAATCAATAATTCAGAAATCCAGCGACAGGGAGTGTCTTATATGCAATGAAAATAACAGCTGATTTTCAATGCAGTTGACAATACCAACTGTTCATACACACTCAAACACTCGAAATGTGGATAAAGATCACAAGATACGAGGCCGGGTCTGATTGCCAAAGACCATGCAAAGACGGACAGATTCAGTCGGCCCAACACTGAACAGCAAAGCGAAATAACGTCGAATTAGATATCTATGCACTAATCCCGAATGACAATAGCACAGACTAAGCAAACACGTGATTCCAGCGATAGAGGATCGTGACACATAAGAGACCAAGTGATGGACACTCACTCCAAATCGAACACGGGTCCAAAAACGTGCAAAAAACACGAAAACCACTGAAATACTTGGCAAAAACCTCCAACAACTACAATCAGGAGACAAAGACGAATCTGCCAATCAAAAAATTAATGAGATCGACCCACAACATCCACCAGAGAATAAGAAAAACTGCCCGACAACGAGAGCGGCAAAATCGTACAACCGTCACACAGAGAGGTAGCTCTCTGTATCGACATGGTATCCATGAAGTTGCTACCGTTGAAAGTAAATTTTCCTTCTCATGCTAATTATATGGATGTGAATGGGACGAATTCATCGAATCCGACAGCATCGTATCGTCTTTTCTATGACGTTATATCGTCTATCGTTTTCTATGACACCGATTTGGTTGTTTTACAGGTTCTTTTCTTACACTATTACATAATATTCGTTTCTAAAGAATTTCTTCACGGTTCAAAACATAATATCGACTGATCATTCCGAATAAATCAAGATGCCTATTGAGTTTTAGTAATCATGCAAAACAGACGTCATAATTATGCTATGTTTACTTAAGTTTGAATTATAAGCTTCTAACCATCAACTGTCTCGAACGTTTTTATTTCCAAAGTCATATTATTTCCAAAACAAATTCATTTTAATTTCATCCTCGATATCATCATTAATAGAGAACATTTCTGTCTTTATCGACAAAAGCTTATTAATTGTATGACAAATATTATGTCGACATCTATTATGTCAGACGGTACCTAAATTTAATTCCACGATAGGAAACTTGTCCCGTGAAACGCCTTTAAAAAACTGCACAATTGCGACTACACTTCCGACTAGTATACCTTCTTTTAGTATGCTGCCACTCTTTGTATATGCACATTCATTTTAGAGTTGTTTTTTGTTGTTTTATGTTTACAATGCCAAAAATTCTGTTTCATATATTTCGCTGTTTCGTAAGATTTTTACGTTTAGATCTGCCCATATTGTATCGAGATTTCAAATAAATAATTGTTTGAAATCCATAATATAAAGATATCATAAACATGACTTTTCCTTTGTTTTTAAAAAACTATTACTGGATACATCACTTGTAGCTATTAAGTATCGATAAATTACATGCTTGACTAGGCCCTACAATTAATGACATACATTATTACAAGTAGGGCCTTATGCCTAAATTACATATGTCCTACTTGACTCCTAGATAACTATCACATGATATAATAAAATATTGATTGACAATCATTTAGCTGTTCATTGGCTCAAACTTTAGTCTATATTGATATTTTAGAAATGCAATAAGATAATAACTTGAAGCAATTAAATAAATCACAAACACAAAGATGGCGACACAGGGGGTCTAGAATTTCGAATTTTTTCCCTGAAATCAAAAGCTGCGCAAATTTTCGCAAACTATGGAGTGGGAGCCTTGCTTGTCTGTAGTGTCAATCGGTTATACCGTCCACGGTTTATATGCATGAACTAAAGTTAAATTAGTCTGCAGCAAGATTTCTGCATCATGGGGAATCAATCTTTTGTCAACTGCTTTAAAAGCCGCTTTTACCGTTTATACTATGAAAAAATAAAACAAATTTCAGGGCTGCCACTCTTCCGGTTTTAACCGGATTTCCGGCTTTTTTTGATAAACTAAGCAGTGAGGAAATGTTTTGCCAAGGAACAAATAATTTGGATTTTGAAAGGGTCCTTTTGAGATTGCGAGTGGGCCCTTTAAGATTGTGAAAGGGCCTTTTAGGATCGCGAGGGGCCCTTTTGAGATTGTGCAGTGGCACTTAAAGATAGTGAAGGGGCCCTTCTGAGATTTCGAAGGGGCCCCTTTAAGATCCTGAGGGGCCCTTTTGAGATAGTGAGGGGGCCTTGTGAGACTGCGAAGGGGCCCTTTAAGATCGTGAGAGGGCCCCTTTGAGATCGTGAAAGGGCCCCTTCAAGATCGTGAGGGTGCCCTTTTGAGACTGCGAAGGGGCCCTTTTCAGATTGTGATGGGGGCCTTTTGAGACTGTGAAGCCCTTTAAGATCGTGAGTGGGCCCGTTTGAGATTGTGAACGACAACTGTCTTAGTTTTTGAAGAGCTCTTTCTAGATATGAATAGACCTCTTGAGGTAATAAAGGGTCCATAAAATTGAGAGCGGGACCTTTACAGATAAGAGCATGTGGGACCTTCTTAGATTATGTAGGGCTCTTTAAAATTTTGAACGTGGCTGTGCAGAGTGTTAGGGGACCTTAAAGACCATGCAATTTTAAGGGTGACCAACTTCAAAGCAGATGCTTTCTAAAAATCCGCTAGACTCTTGAGCAGAAGATTCTTCTACAAGGATGTCAGTGATCCTTTCGTCAATCCTAAGAACTGGACGAAACGGAAGTAATCAAGATTTTGAAATAAGAAATAAATTTAGCTGGGAATGCTTGACGAGAAAGTTGTAATACGTAATTATGGAGTCTATTATGAATTGATCTCTGATTGCTTTGATGCTCTCCAAAACGTGTCTTTCAAGAAGCGTCTGCCAAAACGATATGAACGAAAAATCTAGAAAGCTTCGGGAACACAGTGGGGAAAGAATATTTTGTACTATCACTTGTTGCAAAAGCTGCTAAATTTCGGTGAAGATACCAGCGAAAATTGAAATCTCGCAAACAACTCTAGGAGTGATAAGGATCCCCTTTCGTGTTGATTTTGCGTTTACTTATGTCATGGCGACTCAACCTTTATCAAATAGCTGTCATAATCTTGATTAAAAGTCAAAAGTTGTTCTTAGATGTAATTGTTTATTATTTTTGAAGTACAAGTGATGAGAGCAAGGTTTGATTTGAACCATTGCCGGAGTTACAAGTACTGATGAAGTTTCTTCATGCTGAACTTCAAGCCTTTTTGGCTTTTCAGCCGCTATCAGTGCAGTAGATCAGCAACTTACTCCACAGACCATCGGTAGGTGGATGTGCTTGGAAATCCGGCACCTCGCCTTCGTGCATCAAGTGCAAACACAAATTAGATATTTGCATTGGTGTTTGCAGATTTCAAATTTTTTGAAACGAGCTCTACAGAATGAGATTTGAACTGCATGTATTTCATTAATTGTAGATGTCTGTATTTCGGATGATGATTTGTTTGCATGTGAGCTACTGATTCTTCACAGGTATACTGTACTGATGACGGCTAAAAATCCAGAAACGTTAGTTATTCCCGTAATGGATTGTATCAAATGTTGCTCTCATTTCATTTCAGATTAAATACTATATTGAGTTGCATGTCTTCTGTAATGTGTAATATTTTTTTGGGCACAATATAGAACTCCATTTTTCCATATTGAGAAAATGCGATAGTTTTTAGTCGTCAACATATATTCTGTGTGACATTGATTCAAAATTAATTTGTTTATGTAACGTGGCGGATTCTCAGTGATCATTTCAAAGTTGTTGATGCAATCGCAATTAGCGGCTCAATTATTAATTTCTGTAAGTTAATTATGATTCAAAGGAAAACAGTTGATAGCACTATAACATTTATTTTTTACTTGCTGACCATTTGCCTGAACGCAGTCTAATTCTTCGGTCAACAGCGCAAGAGCATATCTCTGCGTAATCGCTCGTCAATCTGCAGAAAACGGTGCAAAGCTTTGCTTTCCAGTTCATCCAAATGCATGGTATGACTATAATGCACCATTTTTTAAACGTGCCTAAAAGAAAAAGGTCACAAGGCATTGAATCTGGTGGTGTCGGAAGCCATTCCAAAAGCTCCCATGACGGTCAATCCAAGATTTAGGAAAATTGCTGTTTCAATAATTTACGATGGGTCTGTAGGTAGTGCGCTGGCATTCCATCCTGCATGAAGACACTCCTTTCCTTCATGACATTCGGTATATTTTATACAGCATAGAAAGGAAGATTTTGCCACAAATTCTCGATCTCTCGAAAGCAAATTGGCTCCCACAAAGAAAATGTCTTCAGGAAATGCCTGCCTAAGTATTTAGGCCGCGCTGACCATAGATTTTGTATGAATATATTTGCTGTGACCAGACCGCTCTGTTGAAGCGGTCTTCCAAACGTAGAGCAGCTGAGAGCAATTTCCTAGTGGTATCATGGAAATTCTTCACAACAAAGACGGGATGACAGCCGTGTGACGTCATGGCACGAATAATAGAAAATGAAGCAGACAGACACGAAAGTAGTGCATTATAAATTTGAATGCATAATTTTTGAATGAAATGAAGAAAGTTGTTTATGAAGCAGTTAAGCAAAATTATCCATAGGCCTACATGTAGATTGTTCTATAATATGTTGTCTTTATATCGAGCTGAAATCGTCAATCGTTCAATAACTTCATGCTGATTTTGCATTGGGGTCAGGTAGAGGGGTCTTTGTAGTACACTGTCTAACCTTCGAAAGCGGTTCTCCTGAAAATAGTAGCTGTTCGATTCATGTATTCTAGTGCACCTTGATGAAACTGATGATTGAATAAGCATCAGTAATAATTTTATACATTTATTTTCTAACTGTGAGGATTAAGAAACATCTTCATTAGAACAGACCCAATTTCTGTTTGAACGCTTTCAAAACGTACCGGGTTGTGTGATATCGAATGATCATAATTTTACTTTGAGGAGGCCCACGAATACGTAATCTAGGGGGCCCATTCCGATTTGACTTTCCGGTTTTTATTTTTGAAAATAGTTGCAGCCCTGAAATTTACATTAATATAGTTTAGTCTTACTCTTCAAATCCAACCGGTTCATTCATCTGACAAACCCGCTTCCACCCGGATCTGAAACTTGAAATATCCGGCCGGATTAAGATCAATCCCGACCATCATTTAGTAACTTCAAAACATCATTTCTATTATTGTTTCTGTTATTTATTATTTTGGGTATTATTGTTTCTGCATATCCAGTTCTCGCATGGTGCAATAGGAAAATGCTCTTATAAATGGATGAATGTTGGCCGGCACCAGCTATCTTCATAAAAATCCCTTGTCACTACAGGTTGTCATCATCAAGCTATTTATTGTTATATTGTTATCTGATGCTGATCAACCATATATTCGTTATGGTATGGTTATGTTGTGGCTATGGTATTCGTTATGTTATGGTTTTCACACATTATTAGAATGATGTGGCACAGACAAAAGATGTTCCCAAAATACAAATTGACTTTTTCTTAAAAAAAAACTTGCCTTTTGTTCAATCAAAGTCTCAAGAAATACATTTCACGACGTAGAACAATGCAACTCACAAAATTTTGATGGAAAAGTTAAACTGGGAGCCTAATTGTCCGTCTTTTTTGAGGATTTTGATCATTCTCGAGATTGATGCAAATATGGGTGGGGAAAATATAGGTGGGGATGTAAGAGGTACCTCGCCTAATTTGAAATCTATTCAGAAATCCGTTCAATCTGTCCCCTGTTACTTAGTTGGCAGGCGTTTTGTATTGATAATTGTAATAGAAAATTCTGAAAAATTTCGCGCTTCACTTTAGTTGCGGGTTTTGTTTCCTAGGTGTCAACTTTTCAGTTGTATTTCAGTTTCTTCTGGTGACTACACTAATGAGGGTAGGCTCTAATTATTTCTTGGATTTTTTGTCCATCTATTACCACGTTGGCCCAAATGGTCTTTCAAAGAAAATGCTAAGAGATCTTCATAATGATGACATAGGAAAACGTCTGGGAGACGGTTAGTTTTCTTTAATTGTTGACGAGGTCACTGCTAGAAATAATACTCATCAGATTTTTTAATTATGAACTGGGAAAGAATTGTGGCTATCGATTAAAAAGCGTGCATATGATCAAGTTAATTCCAGTGCGGTTACTGCTAAGCTTCTTGATGCATTAATTGAATTCAATCTTGACAAATAAAAATTGATTTAATAGCTTTTTCATGTAATCATGCGAGATTATGCGGGCCTCGAAGTCTAGTGTAGAAACCAGGATGAAAGAACATTGACTAAATCTGTCTGATATTGATGGCGATACTTGCCATCATGTAAATAACGCCACAAAAAAGTTCACTCAAGCATTGGAAGGGAATGTCGAATCTCTTTCTACTGATCTCCACAATCACTTCAAATTTTTACCTGATCAGGATGCCTATCTAACAGTTTGCCAAATTCTCCAACCTCCATTATGTCTTCCTTTAGACCACTGTTCTACTCGCTGGCTTTCTTCATGTGAATGCGCATGTCACGTTTTGGAGCTCTTAGATGCTTATACTGTTTTCTTTTACACCTACCTGGGAGAGAAAGATGCTGATATTCATCGCCATTTTCTCGTTGATATATTTCGAAGAATGAATGTTTCAGAAGACTCACAAAACTGTTTAATGAACTTGCAAACTGAACTGCGTCAAAAGAAGTTCACGAAAGCTGGTCTGAAAAGGCTGCAGCGCATAAGCGATCGCCTGTTCGTCGAAAGAAAGAGTCTCATTGTGATACTGAAACTCTATAGAAGCGTTCTTTCACTTTTACGAAAGTACACTATTCTTTTTCAAAAGCCAGAACCAATGGAACATCTTGTTTATGATTGAAGAGTTGGAAAGTATTTTCTGTGAGTTCTTGACTCTTTATCAAAGCTGAAGATATTGCGCACAAATCTGGTGAATCACTTTATGAGCTTAACTTCGATGACAAATCAATTCACCTGCCAGTCCAGAATATCTTTTTTGGTGATGCTAGAGGAAGAATTATGTCTTCCCATCGTTTGAAGAAACAACTATTTTCTGCCTATCTGCGAGATGAGATGCCATACAAGAACAAGTTATTGCGACATTTGGCCTCATTGTCGCAGGATATGAGAAGTCAGTCCGTCGGGCAGAAGTACTTGTTGCACCTTGCATTCGATCACGCCAGGATATTAAATGACGAAAAATGCAATATCGAGAAGGAAATTAGAAATTGTTCTGTAGATCCAGCTTTAGAACATTCTCCCGTCACAAGAATCGATACTTACTGGTACAGACTGAGAAGCATATCCAACTCTTAGGAAACTAGCTTTGGTCTACCTAGCAATCATAGCGCTACAGAGGTAAAGAGATCTTTTGGCAGGATGACATTCAGTCTCAATGAGAAAACATCACAGATGAAAATTGAGACATTGGATGCAATCCAATCCATCAAGCTGTACTCATACAAGTTGATACAGCATAAATCGCTCTTGGCTATGCACTTATAGATAGCTCGAACAACTAGTGTTTTATTCAACTATTTTATTATTTTTGGTAGACTTATTCAATGTGTTTGTAAACAGTATGTATGGATTAGAAGTCCTAGAAAGGATTTGCCGCTCGTACTGAATCATGCTGAGATTGACGACTGCAGAGCATTGCTGAGTAGAACTAGAGCATTGTCAATCTAAGGAATGAAGGATTCTATGGATCAATGCGTTCGATTAGCGCTGCTGTCAAATTCGTAAGCAGCACCTGATGAAATCAGCAATTCTTGAATAAAGAACCTATTCCAATTTCAATGAAGCGTGATTGAGTGTAACCAAAAACTCATACTAAGCCTAGTTTTATACGCCGAAATGACAGTAGTATAAAGTGCTATCTTTATAGCCGAAATAAAGTACTATCTGCATCAACGTGTCTGTGTTATATTGGATGACTACAACCTCCAAATCATCCGTGTCACAGCATATCCCACAGCATGCACCGCACTGATACGGAAATTTCTTAAAAGTCAAGTCTAATGCCTCAGCCACACTGCGAGCTTCTCCAAGCGTTTCCGAGCAAAACGTTCTGCAGCAAATATAAAGTCATCATTGCAGCAGCTGTAGACTGCCACACTGCGAGCAAAGTAAACCCGAACGATTGATAGCTTACGATTGAGCTAGATTCATAGCTCAAGAAATTCTGAATCGAAAATTGACTTGATATCTCCAAGTAGCCTTGATTGATTTTTCCATTTTTGTGTTATTGTTATGTTTATTGTAATGTCGGTTAAGACATTTTATATCAGCTTCTATTCTTTAATCATCGTACAGAGTATCACGATTATAGACTTTATATTATTCATGAATTATCATGGTATTGATATCTTATTTGACACATGAATATTCTAAGTCGTGTGAAATTTATCTGAGATATACGAGGTAATTTGCATACTGTCCTTTTTATAAAATGATATCCGTATATATTGTTACTGCTAGAGCAAATTTGCTTTTTATTTCTATAACATGTACTGTTGGCAGTTTTGACATTTAATGCACAGTTTGATCAGTGTGTCAAAAATCAAATCTTTACAAAGAAATATAAATCGGAAGTGTCATTAAAATCGCCCACAATTATGCGATATAAATTAGCAAGGTCAAGACTACTGGATATTCATAGAATCTAGACCAGGCTAGGGACAAGTTTCTAGCAACAGAAACTTTCCTTTCATAAACATTTTCCATGAAACTAATAACCAATCCACTACTTAGTAGATAGTTTCCAGGGACAACGAATATGTTCCCAAAACTAAGTGCTCACGGATACAATTTCCCAGTATATCATAGGCTTGAGTTTAGACCTGTATATATACTACCCTGTATCGATACACTGCCTGGGCGGATGGGTTCTCGACGCCCGGTGGCAACACTGATCCGTAAAAATATCAAATTTTCATATGATAAATGCAGATTATCCACCCTTGTCGATGGGCGTGGCTGGGGAGGGAAATCCGCATTTTGAGGAGAGCTGGGGTTGTCTGATGGGTGGCACAAGCTGGCACACTATCAGTAAGTGTATTCGTTCGATTGATGTGAGTGGCACACGCGATTTTCACAAATTGTACGGCTTGACATCCGTGCCACTTTGAGGTCATTTTGTCCATTTTCTCAATTTCTACTGTGAATTTCGGCGAAGTGGTGGGTGGCACTTGCTTTAGACGTGTTATTTTAGACGCCCATTTATTGCGATGCAATATGTTTTTGGTAATTTGGTGCGGCCAACCTCACATCCGTACCACCTCGAACTTCTGATCGACGATTTCTCGTAGACTGCTGCATTATTTTGAATAATAAGTGGTGGCACTAGCTGGCACACTCTAAAATTATGTGTTGATGTTGTTTCGGAAAGTGACACACGCGATTTTCGATGTGGTACGGATATCGGTGCGGCTAACTTCACACAACGTGATGAAGAGGAATGATGCCTGTCGGGCGATCCAAAATCGATGCACTCGGCAAATAAAGCTCGCCAGTGTACTTATTGCGCCTACAGGTCTGATCACTGCAGAAAGGTATTGAAAGTCTGTGCGCATGCAGAGTACTGAGTGTCGCGTTGGTATTCTATTGTGCCCTGCCTCAGTATTATAAATTTAACATTTCTTACCTAGTTTTTTACCCGTCCATTTTCCTACTTTAGTTATTTTCCTAGGTCATTTATTATTATTTTATGTTTTCAAACATTCACTTGAATAAATATTTGCATCTATGTATATTTTAAACTTACTTGCTCGCTCTCCTGTGCATCTGCAATTTTATTGTCTCTTAAGCATGTTTTTGTGTGTTGAAGGAAGGCGATCCGCAAAACAATATGTTCCACAATATGCCGAATTTGCTTAAATATGATTTTGTGTGACTGTCTTCGGGTGATCATTCAGGCATTCTCATTCGGTTTCGCATTCGATCTGGTACCCCGAAAACTCAAATTCACGAACAAGTTCTCCATTCCCGAAGCCAAAAATTCAATGCGTTCACACTCATTCATTGTGTCAATAGTTAAATTTGTGAATAATGACTTATAATGTTTTATGTATTCTCTTCATTCCACTTACTTTTGAGCTACTGATTGTATAATTGTGTGAAAAAGTTTCATGAAAGTTTTGGCCTCACGATTGCCATTATTGAGGCTTTGATGAAAGAATAAACGCCTTCTATTCTATTCTATTCTTGCATTTATGGCTGCTCGCTAGCCGCACCTGTGTGCATCGGTGCACTGAAAATTTTATCCCTGAGGCACGTATTCAAGTATGGACGAAGTATAACTTGTTTCGCGTTCTTGATTGTCGTGTGTTAGCCACTTAAAATATTAAAATTTTGTGGGCAGTTTCTCTATCCTTCATGCTAAGCATTATTTTCTAGAATTCAATGCCAATTTTATAGGGTAATATGAAAATTCTTAGTGTTAAAGAAATTTTAAGAGACTTGCAAAGGCATTCTGTAATTCTATTTTACCAGCACTTGCAAGTGATTGTCATTATACTTGTGCGTGTCTATGAAAGTTCTAATAAAATTCTTTAAGAAATGAAAATAGAAATTATGTGGATATTCAACAAAAAAAAATGATTGAAAGAATAGTAATGACTGAATTGCTATGTCACACACACATCATATTAAAGACTGTAGTTATTCGATAATTGATCTATTTTCTGTTGTGTTAACTAAGTACATACACTGTAGACTAGAGCCATATTCGCAGCTTTACCATAACATTGAAATATCATTTAATTTCATTTCGTTATTGAATTTAGTTAACATGATACATTTTATGAGATTGGAGATTTACATCAGAAGAAAGTAAACAAATACAAAGCCATGTCGCCTATAACCGTGGTATTGATAGGTAAATGCCATGCATTAACTTACACCGTTTCTCATGGCTGACACTTAACAGCAGCATCGAGAATATAAGATAGAATGCTTTCTCCTTTCTAGGACTGGTGTGTAGGTTGATTACACATCAATGAGTGCCGGAACGTGGAAAAACAAAGATTATTGAAACAAGAAACCATGCAAGCACTTCGAAAGATTTTTCCGTTTATCAGCTTTCACATTCGTTCCGAGCATCTCTTGACGTTGCTGTCATTACCTACCCACAGAATGTTCTCAGTCGTCGGTGGCTCAAATCAATGTGATGATATTTTGATATATTTGAAATTAGATTATAGTGCACCTTACGAAGTCGAATGGGAGTCGCTTTGTCATTTTTATGAAGCAGCTTAAACGAAAAACGACATAATAACAAATCTAAAAGTGAATATGCAAGCAACAGATGATAATTCCATTCGTTATTTTATCAGAACGATGCAAAAAGGCTATTGTATCAACCTTTCTGAGAAAAATATGCATAAATTCTGACAAATTTCCAAAATCTGCGTGCTCAAACCCGAGTTCGGGTTTATGATAAAAACGGTACTCCAACCCGACCCGACTTCAAAATTGCCCTACCCGAACCCATGCTTTAGGGTTTCGGGTAGGATCGTTCATCTTTAGTTCCGGTTTTTCGCTTTATAGAACAGTATGCCAACAATTCGAAGTCAAGGTCGAGGTTGCACTTCTGATTACTAATAATTAAAACATGAGTCAACGCACAAAATTGTAGGATACTAAAAGCTATTTACACCGATCTGTCCTGATCACATGCTTGTACATGTACATGTTTATGTAATAAGTGATCAAGCCGGCTCTGCGAAATCGATTTTAATATTACTAATGACTACAATACAACAGATCTTAGAATTTTGTGCGTTGAAAGACTGATGTTTTAATTATTATTCAATATATTTTATTCAGTGATGATTTCTTAGTTTATCTGGACTAATTAAGTTGAAATAAAAGAAAATCTAATTTACTATATATTTCAGGACTTTGGCAATTTAATGGGATAGTCAATTTTATTGTTTATGCCTCCGTTGATTATTATTTTTATTGCATTCTTTTTTTAGGTATCTATATTTTATCGGAAGCGACCTGACTGACATGAAGAGTGATAATGCAAGTGAAATCATAGACAGAAAGCAAGTGACTCCGACATTCGATGAAGCAGTCAATACTTTTCGAGAATCTCCATCCATTACAACTTGTGAGAAGAAACTGCGAATGGTCACAACCAAAGCAGGAAGTAAAATTTCTGATTATTTACGAAAGAAAATTGATCGTTCTTACAAAGCAATCCAGAAGTCGAAGCCTGAGTGGTATGACTCACGATTAAGTTCCCACTTAGATGATTTCAAGAATAATACGGATTCTAGCGTTGAAAATTTGATATCCAAATTCAATATCAGAAGGCATATTCATGAGCTGGAAGATATCAACCAACATGTGAGTCTAGCTTTTTTCTTAGGTAATTTTTTTTAATAATTCAACTGCTATTACCAGTTGTCAAACAGGCCCAAGTGCATGGTCTGACTCTGGTAGCGTAAGTTCGTAATTTCTTGACTTGACAAAGGGAGGTTGGAGCTTGCAAATGTGTCAGCATGAGTAGAATTCTAAATATACACCGCATGAAGTTAAATTCTCACACATCGCATAAAGTAATCCTCAGCGCTGCTCTATCGAGTCGCTTTCCCGAGGTTCTAAAACAACTCGTGATCCAGTTGAGCATATCAATCGGAGGTTTCTCTGTCCTTAAGTTTGTAGTGACGGACTGTCTGCTATATTATGACAGTTTAAGTCATGATTATCATGAGCGTGCGGTGGGTTCCTAGGTTGCGTATTTATTACATTTTTCTTTTGTTTTATTTCGAAGTATCCAGCATCTTTTGACATGATCGGAAGGTTGCCTCTGTTGTTGGTTGCAAAGCTCAGTGATTTATTGCGAGATTCACATGAAGCAGTGAAAAGTTAAGATCTATGAGATACTCTCTTTACGAAATAAGTTTATGATAATACTCGCATATTACTGATTAAATAACATGTTCATAAAGCCAAAATTATTTGAAAGAAAGAACACATGCGATAAAGGATTATAATACTACATCACAAGAAGATCCGAAGTCAACATTCGTCTTGTTGCCTGAACCCAGCTTCTTTATCTAGATGGCTTCTTTATGATCGTTTTCCAGACAATCCAATGTCCACCGACGCAAAAGCTGCATTAAAATCAATGCATACAATTTTATTTCTTCTTTGAGGAAATGTCACGTGGTTTCAATGCACTTGACATTTAATTTACTGGGCATTTTAAAAGTCTATATTAGGATGCTTTAATGATTATTACATCAAAGACATCCCGTTACACTCCTGACAGGCCGTCCGAAAGCTTCAATCACTTTCGAGATTTCATATTTTTCTGCTGCTCTTATTTGTATGTATGACTCTTATAGCAAGTATTTGGAAGATGCCCTGGCTAGTCATGATACAATATTTTTTAGTTGGAAAGAGCCAGGAATTTTTGAGATGTTCATTATTATTCTATGTTAAGATGTACAAATTTTTTCGATTACCATCCAGTAATCATCTTCAGGTTCAAAAGAGCAGGGTTAGTAGAAGTTCGAAATATAAGGTGTTTGAAAATGATATTTACAATGAGATGAAAAAATATGGTAATTTACAATGATATGATATGATAAGATGTAGATCCGTATGAACAGGTTGTACTGGATTACACATCCTTACCAGTGGAGAAAATTGACCAGACAAGATTTATGAATTCTATGTTAGATGAGCTAGTGAAAAAATGAGTAGTTAGAAAGGAAATCACGGTAACTGTCAAGTTCTGCTCTACAATTATTTTAGGTTTATGTCTATTAATAATGAATGCTTCATGTAGTCTTAAATTTGTATTGTCATGATCGTGAGCCAGAATGTTAATATTGAGGTCGGAATGCTGTACTTGACATGTTCGAATGTTTAAATACGGAAGATGAAGGATTTGTGGTATGTTCTTTGAAGTGGACGTGAAGAGGTCGTATGGTACTGCCAATATAAAATTCATTACACTTGTTCCATGCAGTTGATTTTGTAGATAATGTTTCTTCGGTTGCATAATTTTTTGTTTTTCATTTTGCAGTTGGTAAGAGAATTGTGATATTTTGACTTATCATCATGGCCGTAATAGTGAAGTCTATGGCTGTGCTGTGACTTGTAAATTTATGATCGGGGAGTATGTGCTTTCCCAGATCTGCTCATAGCAATCCTGTTGTCAACCATGAGTAATTTGTATCATTTTGAAAATGAAGTTATTGTTACTTTAGAACAGGATCAGGGATTCTGGTATTTACGCTGCCTTGCTTTGGAAGCAAATACAACTTCACATGTACAGCCTTGGGTTTTAAGATGTTCACTACGAACAAATGCGACATATTTATGGCGAGGAGCGGATCAGAAATTCAACCCTACAACGCAAATACACTGGACTGGAGATGCATTAAGGATCGCTTTGCTGATTACATTACTTTCTGCGAACTTGAAAAAGCATCTGACGAGAGAAAGAAAGCACTATTTCTTATTTCAATAGGTCGGAATGGAACCGATATATTAGAAGGCCTTCCTGAACCAAAGTCATCGTACAGTGATTGTATTGAGCGTTTGGACGAATACTTTGGCGACAAAACTTCAATACTCTTAAGAAGAAAAACATTCTTTTCTGCTCGACAAGAGCAAAAAGAAGCTGCCATTGCCTTCAGTTGTCGCTTACGCAGGCTGGCAGCTGATTGTGATTTCGGTCTGAACCGTGAATCATTACCACGCGACATTTTCGTCATAGGCGTGTACAATGACCGACTTGGTGAAAAATTATTGTCAGAAGACTCAAAGACACTTACTTTTGACATTGCAATAAAGAAAGCAGAAGCCTTTGAACGTGCAAGGGAAGAAAGAACTTCAACCCGTCCAACGATTGCTGCCGTGAGATCATTTAAGAAACCTCAACATAAAAATGTATTTACCAAAGGCAAGCCACAAGAAGGAAATTTGAAGAATAAATTTACAATTCGATAATGACCATCGAAAGAATCATCATGTACAGCAATGCTATCGTTGTGGATCGGAAAAGCATTTAGCCACATCAGCAAACTGTCAAGCGAAGAACGACAAGTGCAAGGCCTGCGGAAAGACTGGTCACTGGGCAAGAGTGTGTAAGAGTACTAAAATACGACAGATCGAAAATTATTCACGTGAAGATCTAGCAAATAAACCGTGCGAAGATTTTAATATATTTGCAACGGGTCCAACAGAAACTACTCAGCGAAACGTGCTGATAAATGGTAGCGAAGTAACAATTCTGATAGACACTGGAGCTGACACTAACATACTACCAATATCATTGAATATCCCCGTAAATCTGAAGCAATGTTCGGCAAAGGTCAGAGCTTGGGGAAATTTCACAATTCCGGTTTTGGGTAGAGCCACATGTACTGTTGAATACGGTAGCAAGAACATATTTGCCGAGTTTATTGTAGTATAACTAACAGGCAAGTGTGAAAGACTTCCTTTATTCAGCCTAGACTTATCTCGGAAGCTGGGCATGTTAAATGAACTCTTGCATGTTGGCAAAATGGATGTATTAGAAGAATTTTCTGATTTATTCGACGGGATTGGATGTTTGAACACAGGGTTTCAATATAAGATATGCATAAATGACGACATACAACCGAAAAACGTACCTGCTAGAAGGCTACCACCTGGTCTAATGGAACCAGTGCGTCTTGAGCTTGAGCGAATGGAAAAATATGATATAATACGCAAAATATCCTAACCAAGTGACTGGTGTTCTCCTCTTTCAATTACATGAAAGAAGTTAGGTGACATACATACGCTTAGTTATTGACTTTCGAAATTTGAATAAACAATTCGTCGTCAGAACTATCAAATTCCTAGACTGGAAGATATGCTCCCTTCCTTAGCAAATGCCAAAATATTTTCAGCTCTAGATGGAGCGTCAGGATATTTGCAAATCCCTGTACATTCGGAAAGTCAAAGCATGCTCACACTTAGTTCTCCTTTTGGCCGCTTTTGCTACCAATGGATTCCATTTGGCATTAGCTCTGCAAGTGAAGTTTACCAACAAGTAATTTCCGAAGTGTTGTGTGATTTACCTGGACTGATTGTCTACTAGGATGATGTTCTGATATACGGAAGCACTAAAGAGGAACATGACATTCGATTAAGGAGTGTACTAAATCGTTTCAGAGAAGTTGGTCTGAAGCTTAACCGCTCAAAGCGCAAAATCAGCAAAACAGAGTTGGAATTTCTCGGGCATCGAATCTCTTCTGAAGGTATATCCCCATCTCCAGAAAAGATTGAAGCACTTATAGATATGCCACTTCCAGACACTCCCGAAACTCTGAGATCATTTCTGGGTATGGCAGCATACAGCGGACAACGCTTCATTAAAAACTTTTCTTCTAAAGTAAAACTGCTGTGGAATGTGCTGACAAATTCAGTGTTTCAGTGGACTGATGATGCTAAAGCTGCGTTTTTTCAAAATTAAAGCGGAATTAGCTGAACCAATAACGTTAGCATACTTCGATAATACCAAATCACAGCAGGGAGACAGAATTTTCATACCTCCTTCCTTACGTTATGCGTTATTACAACGAGTACATTCTGGTCATATTGGTGTCCAGAAAATGAAAGAAGTGCTTGGAGCCTATGTTTGGTGAAATGGCATGACACATGACATTGAAACTTGCGTTAAGAATTGTTATCCCTGCTCTAAACACAGGAAAGGTACTAAAAGATCGCCATTGCAAACTGTGGAATCAAACTATCCGTTTGAGAAGGTAGCTTTGGATCTCACGGGACATTCTCCTCTATTTGATGGTTCAATTCTTCTAACAGGCATAGACTACTTTTCACGTTTCCCATTTGCATTTATCTTGAGGAATGGTACGTCCACGGAAGTTATAAAGGCCCTCCAAACGATGTTTTCTCTGTTTGGACTTCCGGAGACTATCATCTCAGACAATGGCACATGCCTTAAATCAAACGAATTCGAATCTTTCCTAATTTCCTTAGGAATAAAGCACAACTTATCATCGGTATACTATCCACAGGCAAACGGAGTTATTGAACACTCAGACTAGGCAATTTTTCAAAAAATCGAAACCCTGAAGGCATTTTATGTTAATTCTTGGCATACAGTGGATTTGGGGGTTTTCGAATATGCTGATTCCGAATCTGCTGTATGCCCGGCGTGAAAACAATTCCTTACACCCGAAAATTTGAAATTCAAAATGCTTCCAGAAATATTCAAAGTTATTTTGAAGAGGATATTATCATATGTTAGCTACTTTTTTTAACAATGCGGTGAAGTTTTCAACCAAGCGAAGCACTAGTTAATTACTGATAAATAACATATCTCTATTTTATTACAATTAAAAGTCATTACATCAGTAGTATCATATGTTATATGAAGAATTTTGATTTTTCGGAAATTAAAGAATTTTTGCAATTTGCTTAATTGACTGATCGGTATATCGAAAATTTAAGAGGATATCAAAACAACAAATAACATATGTACAGAATCTCTATTTACAATCAAATGTAAACAAAAATATGTTTCGGCTTATTCGTGGCATTTAGAAAACATGATTTATCATTGATGCTATAATCATCTCCAAGAACTTAGACATCATCTTGCTAAGTCAGGCCGCGATACTCGAATGCAATGCGGCACCAATGCAACCTGAAGCAAAATAAACATTTATGTTAAAGTGTTCTCCGTGGCACAATGGTTAAGTGCATGGCCTAGCGACTTTTTGGTCAATAGGTCAAGCCCCGAAAGTGCCATTGGAAGTCACCAGGACGGGCATCAAGACTAAAAGTTACCACAGCGCTTCAGGAATGTCTGATTATGCCAGCACTGTTGAAGCCTCCAGTATGAGGGAGTAGTGACGTCAAAGCTTCATTTGTCTGACCCCGTTTAACGTGGACAAGGACGAAAAACTAGGAAATAAGCAAGTAAGTTAAAGAAGTATCAACCTGAAACAATTAAAGGAAATATAGCATCAATAATTGTTGTATCTTTCCATACAGTAATTCAAAAGAAACTTCATGGCTAGAATTAGATCATCACTTGTCTTATTGCACATTTTGACAGTTTCTTCCATTGATTTTACATTTGCATGCGTCAATGCACGACATTGAAAACTTTCTGCAAGAACATCGTTGATTTACACAGCCTGTTACACAACCGCAGCTCAGGATCTCCTTGCAGGCTTTTGGGATAGGAGGAAGGTCCAGTAACTGAGGCTGCAGCTTTCCATCCTCTTTCATCCATCCCATGTCCGTTTTTGCAGGTAATTCGGGGTACTGAATGCAAGCCTGATTCCATATCATCGCTTGATAGTGGGATCGCATGATGTGATACTTCGCGGCATTTGAGGTCGGAGGTAAATTTTCTTGTGAGCGCCCTATACAGAACAATTTCACTCGAGCCTCGTCACAAGTTTCAAGTTCACTCACTCCATAAATCTTACAAATAAATTTTTCAGCATTTCTTAATACGTCATCATCATATGGTGCTTTACCAAGTTCACTAAGGTCTAAATGATGTTCGAGAAAGACTTTCCAGGTGGATGATCTTGAGTGACCATAGAATTGCGATACCGTGTCACAACCTGTTAGTGCATGGTAACCTAGAAGAGTTCTTGCCTCAGTTGGAAGAAGGCCTTGATAGATGTCGTGGACTGGGTAATACTTATAGGACTTTGATGTACCAGCTTTCATGTACAGTTGTGGGCAACTGATTTTTTCATAATGTGCCAACAGCAGTATAAGAATATCAGTGTCACGCGCTGTATACACGATATATATTATTCTGAGTAGTAAGTAAAAACTCCACTTCTGGATAGCGCAAGATGGCCGCCGTCGGCTCGCTGACGTCCCCCCCCCCCGACCCCGGCAGAGTGTCGTGTGGTCGGCCGCCGTGGTGTTTGTCTGACGTCCCCCCTCTGGCGTCGTATAGTCGCGCCGGCGATGAGTGGTCTAGGTGTGTCGTGTTGCGTGGCCCGACGGCCAGATGTGTGCACCCAGGTTGGGAGCTCGCTCACCTGAAAAATCCTAAGTGTCAGAGTGGCTTTGTATGGGTAAAATTTTGAAAATTTTCCAAAGTGTGGAATTTCGACCTGGGACCTTCACCAAAACATTTTTCATCAAATTTCACTGACCCCCCCCCCCCCCCGACAGCAATCTTCTAACTTTGGTTCTAGTGAGCGGATATTGTCTTAAGGCTACTCGTTTGAAAGAGGAGAAAAAAACTGCTCGACGACATTTTTTGTTGCGAGTCAATCGGACCAGCCGTTCAAAAGTTAGAGCTGTTACAAGATTTTAGGTCGGAGCTCGCTCACCTGAAAAAATCCTAAGTGTCAGAGTGGCTTTGTATGGGTAAAATTTTGAAAATTTTCCAAAGTGTGGAATTTCGACCTGGGACCTTCACCAAAACATTTTTCATCAAATTTCACTGAACCCCCCCCCCTCTGGACAGCTCGCTTCGATCTTGGCTTCTAGTGGACGGATTTTGTCGTGCAATAGCTCGTTTGAAAGCTAAGAGTGAGACAAATTCAGTGAAAGAAACGGCTTGTTCATATCTGTCTTCGTTTAGATGTGAGACGCCATTTAAGATTTTGGGAGATTGACGAAAAACGACAGAGTTAGAATTTCCCAAGAAACAGCTCCAGCGGGCGAATGAAGGCTCGGATTGGTAAACGGAGGCCAGATTTGGAATCAGCTTGATGTTATTGTCCAATGAGGATCATCATCCAATGAGAATCAAGCATTTCTATATAAATAGCGAGCCTTCCACAGTGAGAATCATTCCATCGTTGAATCACACGAATGACGGACGCACATTTCCTCTCTCTATTCTATTCTATTATCCAACTAAAATGGTAAGTCGCTACTTTCCTCCCTCTCCTCCCTTGAACGTAAACTTAATACAATCTTTTCCATTTTCAGGCATCTACTCCATCTGCTGCACTAGTAGGACAAAATGGTGGTCAAACGTTACAAGGTTCGCTACGATCAGATCATCTACAACTGAGGCCAGTGGAAGAAACAACCAAGGTACATAATCCTACACCGCTACAGCGTAAATTTAAACAAGTCTTGCGTTATGACGATCATGGTGTAGTACTCCAAACGGGAATGCTCCCTTCCACGGATGTCAAGATAATGCACAATCAGTATGGGGACTACATACTGATCCCCGTGAGTCCGTACATTCGCCACCAACTTGATATTATTGAGGAGTACGTGACATTAAATATGGACATTCCTACTCCTCTTGCTCAAGAGTGGAAGGCGAGAGATGACAAGGATACTCCCTATAGAAAGATTTGGGATGGTAATCAAATTTGCCTACCGGTATCATATTGGTGCACTTACTATAAGAAGGAGGGAGATCATTCAACACCCATCACATGCGACGAGCTCGGAGAAGGTACTTGGGATATCCTTTTCAAAGTGAATGGGCTATATTATGGTCGGCATAAGGATAATAAAATAGCCTCTCTCTCCATGCATATGGAATCCATCCTATATATTCCAAAACCACCCAACGTGGACGACATAATTGATCAAATCCTTAACAGCAGTGGTACGAAGCGCAAGTCGGAGAAGAATGCTGCATCAAAACGCAAATCAAAGAAGGAGAATTACTAGTCCTTTCCTAACTCTACCCTATGACAATTCGCTTATGTGCTTTGAGTGTCGTAGACGTGGTCTTATTAGATACATTTTACTTCTTCGTTGCCATCATATCATTTGTGTATTTTGTCGTGAAAAGCATCGATGTAATTCTTCATTTTGTAATATGTTATAGAACGTTTCCTTAGATGTGTAAATTTCCGTTTTAGGCTTCTATCATCATTTTTATGGATTGTGAGGGTGAACCTGTACAGGAGGTCAGTGCTATTGCTATGAAAAATTGGACATATCAGATTGTCAGTGTCTATCATCAACATGCCAACTGCAATCCCAATGTTGATCAATGGGCGAGAAAACACATTCATGGACTTAATCTGAAATATTTGCAAGACTATGGCTTTTCTTGTGAGAGTGCTCTTCTTATTGACTTTAAACGATGGTTAGCTGCTTTCAATGTTATACGCATCTTTTGTAATAATCCTGGTAAGGAGAGGAAAGTATTTCCCAATCTAATCATTGATGATATTTTGCTCCCGCCTTGGGATAGTAGAGTGAATCAACATTATCATGAAGTCACGAAACGTTTTAAGGATTTGTGTGTTCCTATTTTGTCTGTTCGTTGTAGTAGCTACGTTCATAACCAATGCTTCTTTCCTCCTTACCTCAGCACTGCCAAAGTCCTGTATGGTTATCATTGCTCGCTATATGATAGTTACCAGCTGTATCTATTTTATCTCTTTCAAACCATTGATTTATAATGCATGCTTGTTACTATTATTCAATAAATGTTACTATGAGAAGAGTTGTTGTTTTCATGCAATGGATGGGTTAGATAAAGGGTGATCATGTCTTTCTCAAACGACTGCGGAACATTACATTTTCATAGGCAAAGTTTAAAAGGAGCTGTTCAAGATTATGTGATAAATTTTCATAAAGATGAGACCGACATCGAAGCAGTGGTCGATGATGCTAGCACTCTATTTCTAGAGTTAATGAATACATTCTCTGATAGCATTGTCATGGCGCGATTAGTTGCGAAAATTAAGTTTAGTCATTTTGGAAAGGAAGAGGTGGAAAGTCGCTCTTTCCATTTTGCTTCTTATTCAATGGAAGTGGTAGATCACCCCGAAGAATTTTTTAAAAGACATATGATAAAAATTGCTGAACGTCTTAATGCATTTAACCATCATGGTAGCAGTCTAGTGATTGAAGCGATTTCAGATATTCACATTCAACTTTCCATAAAGAAAAATTGAAAATGCAGTGGTACTTGATTGTAGCACAACTGGTTTTCGAGCTATGTCTGCTCACTCTCGAAGTATATTCCGTCTGTACATGCGTCTATTATTTAAAAAAGGCTAGCAAATTCATATCTTCAAAAAGACTTGCTATAGACATCAGTAACGGTGAAACTATGTGTTGTGATGTATGTAAGCGAAAGGATGGAAATGAAAAGCGCATCTTCAAGAGATGTAAGCACGCTTTTTGTCAACGCTGTTTCATACGTAATTGCATTCAACTTTGCAAATGTAACCACTGTGACATTGCTCATTTCGAGTGTCACTTATGTCGCAATAGTTAGTACCTATGCAAATGTGGTAAAGATAGGTTTTAGCAAAGACTAACACGGAAAATGGCGAAACGTAAAAAGTCTTCAAAGTTTTCTTCAGCCATTCAAGCTCTCCGACGAATGAAAGCAAATCAGCGATACAATGCTATACGACATGCCAACGATAAATTCATTCGTGAAATTATTTCTCATGTGAGAAAGTTGAGGACGAAGAAATTAGCGCCAAAACAACGAAAGTTACTTAAGCGATATGCCACAAAATTGCGTTTCATCTCCAATCCTAAAGTCACCCTTCAAAGAAAGAGGAAAACTCTAACACAAAAGGGCGGTTTCCTTTCAGCAATACTTCCAATGATAGCTCCTGCCGTGGGCAACCTATTGGGTAATATCTTTGGCTCTAAGCGTTAATTATGCAAATGTTGAGTCTCAAAGTAATAAAATGGATTTCAGACTTCAATGTGATAAAGTTCTGACTGTATCAGGTCCATCTCATGCAGGTAAAACTGTTTTCACGCTGAATTTATTGGATAAAAGAAGGGAGTTGTTTAAGGAACCTATCAATCGAGTGATTTGGTGTTATGGTATTTATCAACCGTCGTTGTTTCAGGAATTGCAAAGTCGCAACTTTATTCGACATGAAGGAATTATTGCAGTGGATAAATTTCAGTCTAATGATGTTGTTGTATTGGATGATTTATTAAAAGAAAGTAAGAATTCAAAAGATGTTACAGATATGTTCACTCGCGCAGCACATCATAAAAGGTGCTTTATCATCTATATCACACAAAATTTGTTTCCTGATGGAAAAGAAGCTCGTACACGAAACCTGAATACACACTATTATGCTATTTTCAAGAATCCGCGAGATAAAAGTCAATTTGAAATTTTAGCGCGACAAGTTGCACCCAGAGGATCAAAAGCCTTAATTGAAATTTCTAGTATTCACTAGAAATCGTTTCGTTTCTAGTATTTGCTATGATAGCAATATTCAGAATGTGAATGATTTGGAAGAAATGATATTGACTCCTCGCACCCATGATGGAATAACGATGAATAATGCATTCCAGTTCCCATACAATTTAACATCAGATGGAAAGTGGAACTATGAATGGATTCAGATAAAATCAGATTCTTATGAACCATTTGGGAATGAGAAAATTATTAAGGCATTCAACAGTGGTAATACTTCCATCATGAAGAATAAGGATCAGAAAGTTTATGAGTTTACTATCTATCATTGGAGTGGGAGACAGTTCCTTCGCTTTCATTCTTTTACTAAAGGTCTTACACTGAGGTTGGATAATGAATTCTATCCGCATCTCGGTTTTGGCCATGGACTACATCTAACATCAATTGCTACTGCAAATGTTAAAAAAGTTTATTCAAATCGAATCAACAAATTTCATTATAGATTTAAAATATTTGATGAAGATGTTGTAGAATGCGAAGAACGCATCATTTTGAAAAAGCGTGGTGTTCAACCTTTATCACTTATTGAGTTAGTAAAACGATGGAATGAGACTGTGGGTAAGAAGTATGGAGAAAAAATTATGGCGGACAAAAATAAGTTGATCATTCAGAAATATAATGACAAACTTACAGTTTATTTCTCTCCAACCTTGCGTCATTTTGTAAGACATTATACACCTATTATTGGAAGCGGTGTGGTGTATGCTTCTCATGAATATCACACTAAAGCTGATTCAGTTAATGATGAATGGTGGGTGGACATCTATGGCGATCGCATCAAGAAAATTTACCAGTCTTATGAAGAATCTAAAGTTGCTATCAATATAATGCCGCGTCTATATCATACAGTTGAAAGCTTCATTCATGTAGTAAATCCTTATATACAACAGAAGTTGAAGCATGTGATGAAAAGTAAATATGATGTAAAGACACACCACATTTCGTTTTCAATTGAAAATCAACGCGTTGTTCTGAAACTGGGTGATGACATTCAATGTCAATTGAGTAAAAATTTGAAAAAACTCTTTGGCTTTTCAATGCTACAAACCGTGTTTGCTGCTGCGCATACGATTGGTATAGAAACACCAATGACACTTGATAAACATGAACAGCACCTTTACATTCAAAGTGATTTGATTTTACCTATTTCTGTTGGCGAGAAAAAAGAATACATTTTACGTGATTTCATTCATGATAAAGACGCTTCATATGGAATAGTCGAGAAGATGTTTGAATCTATTTTCTATCATCCCGTCGTCAAACAAACTATACCCTTTATTGCTATCAAAATTACCAATGGTTTACAAGAGTGCATCCATGTGAAAGATACTAAATCCCTCGTAACTTTAGTGTTTCGGAAAACAAAGTGAAGTCATTGTGATATGTTTATTGAAATAAAAATATGTATATGAAAAAGTCTTTTCACAGATATAGGGGGAATGGGCTGACTGTAGGCATATATTCACAAGGAAGAAACGATCTCATGCGATACATAAAACAACCATGTATATCTACAAAAAGCAACATCAAAATACTGAGTTAAAGTTGATTATGTCAATACATCTCCTGAATGTGGTAGCGTGAGTTTTATTCTTTTGGGTGGAGGTATGTTTGTGTCAGGATGTCCATGTGGAAGAGATGTGTTATGTCCTATCCAACACCTCTTATCCTCCCATGCTGAAAGTGCTCGTTTCTTGAACGTGTACGTTTTCACAGTATGAACTTGAGATTTTAAGATTGTCATATTGACAAACGTTATATTTTTATTTTTATAGGCCTTCTTATAGGACCGATGTTTCATTTTATGAACAATGGATTTTGATATACCTTTAGCACGCTTAATACTATCTGCACATTCTTTTAATTTCATGGAATACATTTTAGGACGGAGGAGAATCATTTCATCTATTTCCTTTCCTGCTGTTTCATCCTTAAAACAACCAAGTTTGGCTTTATTCTGTATGGAATAGAGTGGATGAGTGGGATTGTAGTTAGATGTATCGAAATATTTTTCTAATGACTTGCCTACTTCATTAAAATTTAAATCTTTTTGAGTGGTAATTCCTAAAAAGAAACTATCTGTATCACCACCCAGCAAGCGAACCTCTTTTACGAGAGGGCATGGTTTTAATATTTTGTAGAAGAGTTGATACATTTCAAGCTTGGAATAATCTAAAACGGCTTGCCCAATATAGATGGGTTTGCACAACTCAACTTCTGATTTAATCATTTTAACACCTACAAGATCCTCATCGATGATGTCTCTATCAATGAAAAGAGGTGATGAGGTCAATTTGTGATATTTTTGTTTATCAACGACTAGTTTGTAATTCATACGTTTTCTAACATCCTCCATGGTCTTTCCGAAAAGACTGTTATTCTTATATTTATAAAAATCCTTTTCAAAATTATTTTGGGCGAGTGCACGTTTTTGACTGTTACTATCTATGTAGGGTTTGAGGAAGGCTTTCTGTCTAAATTTGATAATGCGGTGAACTCACTTTAGAAGCATGCCCATTTCTAAATAGAATTTTAATATGCAGAAGTGTACGAGATAAATTTTCTTATCATATTTGGTGAGTAAAAGTTTGCGGCATGGTTTGTACCTTGGCTGTCCACACTCTATTAAGTTATTATGAAATTGTGACATGAATGGTGAAAACATATCTTCAGTCACTTCACCAGATTCAGGTGCGAGTGGGAAATCAGCAGTTTTATTTTTAATGCTATTTGGATAAATCAAATCCACTTCAAAATAATATCCCCAATCACCTTCATCTGGAATCTTCAGTATGTTTGAAGGGTTGGAGTAATACTCAAGCTCATCTTGATTTAACCAACTAAACTCGGAATGAGGTAGTGGTTTAGACAGTGAACTGCCATATAAATTATTTTGGTCATAGTACTTTAGGTGGATATGATCATCACCTACTGTTTCAGATTTTATATGATGTTTATTTACAAATGTGAGACCACCGCGTATTCCGCGCTCAAATATGTTATACATCTCCGGGTCTTGTAAGAGATGAATGGTCTCACCAGTCATTTTAAAGGCTGATTTAAAGGACATGGCTGGTAGACTGACAAAGTGGACAGGATCTAATTTGTCTTCTTCTAATGCCACTCGTCGAAATTCCTGAAAGACATCAGCCAGCAAAATGACGTCTAATTCTAAGTAAGCGATCATATAATCGCCAAACGTTTTACAATTAAATTTTAACCATGCCTCTTGAGCATGTTCATAGTCCTCTACTGGACAATCTTCACCCGTCAAATCGTTTTTGAATTTGTCAATGGAAGGAAGGGTTGTTTCATTTAGTTTAGACATTGAGCTAAAATACGCATAAGGAAAGACTCCTTTGCGAGTGATTATTTCATCCGTTAAGTTTGGATAGTGTTTCTTCAAAGTTTGACTATGGGGAAGAAACTTGAGATAACGAACGAGAGAAGCTAGTGACGCTGACATGAATTGAAATGAATCTAAAAATTTTATTTCGAAGAAGACTGTCTTATTTTCTTTAGTTTTATCTACTGGTACTTTTGCTGTCATTGCCATGAATTTTTCTCTCGTTTGTGCTATAACATTGAACTGCCACGATTTCATCTGGCTCAACCCTCCTTTTATGAGCATATGACTGTCATAGCCCTTAAAGTTATGAAAAATGACGGGTAGTACACGACGTCTCAACCTAAGTGAAAAGTTACATTTGGAGCAGAGTGCGTTTCTAAATTTACCAGTGATGTGATCATGATCACGTACTTTCTTAATTTTATCGTCATCAAACGTTTTATGACATTTAGGGCACGATGTGCAACTTTCAAATTTCTGTTTGTCTTCATCTGACATATGTAGTGACTTAGGCTGCAATTGGGAATCATATGATTGTTGAAATTTAGCAGCTTTATCGAGAAATTCTAGAAATTTTGAAATACAATCTTCACCTTGCCAAGTATGCATTTTGTTTTGTCTATTCCTAAAGTGATCATGCCATACTTCATAGCAGGATATGGCTGCTGGCTTGTGGATGATATCATCAATGTAGCATTCTATGTCTGCGTAAATGATACGCAGGGGACTTAATTCGTCACCATTATCCCTATGTGAAAATATTTTATCTTTGGGCATGCGTTCCATTTGTAATTTACCTCGCTTGCACCATTCATAGTGAGTTTCAAATTTATCTTTACTCCAAAAGGAGCGGATGCAGCGGTCGCATACAAAATGTTCACCTCTTTTATAGTGCCCCAAGTGAGTGTACAAGCGAGAGATTTTGGGAATACCACAGTAGTGCCATTCCTCGCTATCATCTTGTTTTACTAATATGAGGTTGACTACACGTTCATAACAAGTTGAACGTGAATTATAGCGGGCACCCTTCAACCCCTTCTCCCACACGTGAACGACAATTTTAATCTTATTATGTTTTTCGAACGTTTCTACATCTTTGATTTTCATGTTGTTACTATCACAACCTTCAAAGTCTAGTTCATCCTCCCACTGTCTATAGCTATAGGTATGATTTCGATTCGCGTTGATATCATTATAGTGAAGGATGGATAGGACTGCATATTTGAAACACTGTGATTTACAATCGACATTGATGACAGCTTTCTTATTATACAACGTTTTTGGTAGTTTAAATGTACCTCGAGCTGCATGACTTTCTAATAGTGAAATTTTGAATATGGCTGAGTCCACACCATCAAAAATGAGAGCGCTGTCGCGTTGATTGAATTTATCTACATTTGATTTTAAACATTGAATGTGAAAATTTAGCCAAGACTCGCAGTCTACAACTACGGTTGCGGAAGAGGAAGGAACATGAAACTGTATTCTCTCCGTCACTTGACCCGTTTGAAAATCTATCTTAATATATTTTAGTTTAAGGTAGATGAGCGCCTTCATTCTAAAATTGTCTAAATTGTTGAAGAGCGCTTCGATAATGTTAGAATTTTGAAGGAGCCACTCAGGAAAATCTACTATTTGAGTATTGGACTCCATGCAGTAGTCGCGTACTAAATTATTATGTGAAACATTAATGAGGGAGATGGTAGAGGTACCGTTGGTGTAGTGATCATTTCCATGCGTGTGTTGAAGTCTGTGCGAAGATCGCTGAAAGTGACTATCAAAAGAAAGAGGGCACAAATCGCAAGGAAAGGAGATGTCATCGTCAGAATCAACTTCACCTCCGGAGATTGACGCCGCTTTGCGTTGACACACACGTTGTTTGATGTGTCGAAGGAGACTGTGCTTCCTTGTAAACATATGTCCGCAGTCGGCACATTCCCACTCGTTGCCTTGTCGCGAGAGTCCTGAGCTGGAACTCACATCACCTGAAAGAGAAATCATTCTATCATCTCTGTTCAAGTCTCAGTGTATTGTTACAACCTACCTTGACTCAACGACTTTCCTCGAGAAGGGAGGGCGTTGGTGATGAAGTTGATGCCTGAAATTGAGGAAGATGCTATTAACCACACGTTTGACGGAGATGAGTGAAGAAATTTTCAACTTACCATTTCAACGAAATCGAGTTTAAGGTTGATACTTCAACAAGATAGAGACCTCACGAGAGAGCAGCTTACTTGTACGCCTCAAATATAGAATTCGTCAGAGAACACTTCACTTATATGTCACAAAGACAGAGTGAAATGACACGAATGTCACTTTACATATATACTTTCATATTCATCATTCATTGGCTGTTCATTCTGATTGGTTGCTTGTTGATACTTAAGAATTAGAAAACATTTCAAAGTTATTATTCACAGTCAACGTGACAAGCCCTCCGACAACACCAAACACAAAATTCTCTTCTCCATCCTCAACACCAAACGCTCCAACGAAGGTAGAGAAGGTGTTATTACCAGCGGACAACGAAGAGAGTGTATGTGAGAAGGAGTGTCCCGACTTAACAGGCGTGAGGTGGAAGTATCTCCAGTACGATACTGACGATGTGATGGAGATCACCAGCACCAAGTTCCTCCACCAATTATGGGAGTGGTACACCCCTAACTCCCAGCCACGAACTATGGCGGAGTGGGAGTATATTGACAAAGTGAGGCTCGCAGTGGAAGAACGATTAAAGCAACTGAACTGTTTTTGTTATCTATGTGAAGCCAGACTCTGGGACGATATTGACGATGAAGACCTTTTGAAATACATGCCATAATAAATTTTTATTTCGTATTATCTTTGCTTTCATACTGAATTACTTGAATGGGGCTTCAGTGGATGATTTAACCATGTATACTTTTTCATTTGGAAATAGTAGCACGCTTAGTCTAACTTGTAAATCTTAAAACATTTCATATGGGCGATGATGATAGATGAAATAGTGTCAAATAAAATTAAGATAGCTTACACTTCTGATACAGGGATAGCAATCGACTGCGATCCATATGTAAAGAGCTTGTTAGACTACGGATGGGCTTAAGTGGATGATTTAACCATGTATACTTTTTCATTTGGAAATAGTAGCACGCTTAGTCTAACTTGTAAATCTTAAAACATTTCATATGGGCGATGATGATAGATGAAATAGTGTCAAATAAAATTAAGATAGCTTACACTTCTGATACAGGGATAGCAATCGACTGCGATCCATATGTAAAGAGCTTGTTAGACTACGGATGGGCTTAAGTGGATGATTTAACCATGTATACTTTTTCATTTGGAAATAGTAGCACGCTTAGTCTAACTTGTAAATCTTAAAACATTTCATATGGGCGATGATGGTAGATAAAATAGTGTCAAATAAAATTAAGATAGCTTACACTTCTGATACAGGGATAGCAATCGACTGCGATCCATATGTAAAGAGCTTGTTAGACTACGGAAGAGAGAAGTGTGTTATGTTGCGTGTGGCGCGTGAGTGTCCTCCCATTTCATTCCATTCATCAATTCGTCTCATTGATAGAGACAGGTAGAACTCATGGTTCTCATAACGTATGCAATGGAAAGTTTTAGGCAACCTTCGACAGTTGGCTAAATGTCGCCCTGGCGCGAATGCATACTACGTTGAGACAGAGGCAATCACTTGCAAACATGACGCAGAGAGGTTTAACAAGATTGACCATTGCCGAATGTCCCTTGCGGTATACATAGCTACGGGTTTCACCGCCGCCCTTTTACAGGAACGCCCGTCGAAAGGAAGTATTACACCGAACTTCATTTGCAACGTTCAAGTTGACTGATAGAAGATTCAACTTAATGATAGTATTCGCCAGTCCGAAGACTGCCCAGGGCAAACCGCGAGGAGGTTCTATCATGTCTTGCCCCATGGTGGCCCTTAAGAGAGCCGATGGTTCGTTCTCGGGGTGTGAATTTGACTATTGGCTGGAATAGTCAATGGGTATGACGGTTAGGTTGTCATAGACCCTATACCGCCGAGGTCGTACTGGTGCATCTGGCACCTTTCGGATGCGAGTGGTATTTGGAGTCCACACCCCATCCGTCCAAACGATCTTCTCGATCTTCCCCTTCTTATCATCCTCTTCATCCCACTCGTCGAGGATGACGAACTCGGGAATAGCGTTGTCTTCATCGATGAAGACGGGAATGTTGTCGGCAGATGTCGCTTCCATCGTGACTTCAAATTGAATGAGAAGTGCTACAATCTTCTGGCTTATATAGGGTTTTCAACAATGAATTGCTCAACAGCGAATCAGAATGCTTCAGGGATAGCAATCGACTGCATAACGTTCAAGTTGACTGATAGCAGATTCAACTTACTGATAGTATTCGCCAGTCCGAAGACTGCCCAGGGCAAACCGCGTGGAGGTTCTACCATGTCTTGCCCCTAGGTGGCCCTTAAGAGAGCCGATGGTTCGTTCTCGGGAGTGAATTGATGGGGTGGTGAAGGCCGGCAAAGATCTGCAATGAAAATGATATGTATTAGAATAGGATATACTATCTTATTTACTTTTCACTTACCAAGTTAGCCATCCTTTGGCAGTCTCGCGCGCTTCCGAATAGAAAATTTGTGTAAGTGACCGCGCATTCGTAGGCTGGCGTGCAAACATTTTTTCGTCGGATGGCCATTATAGCAAATTATTGATTCGTCGAGGCTTTGATTTACCAATACTTCGCCGGCCAAATGATTATCCCGAATAGGGATGTGAAACTCAAACAAACGATCCTCATTCACACGTTCCCACTCATCCCTTATGCGCTCCAACTTCTCATACGCCTGCCTCTCATCACCCCGCCGAGCCACAGTCCTCTCCAACTCAACATTCCTCGCTCTCAACACACTCATCTCCTTCATCATCTCCTCAAACTTCGCTTCTGCATCTCTCATTCTTCTCTCCGCAGCACTCGCCCTCTTCTCACACTCATCATTCTTCTCTTCCAACTCTCGCGTCTTTTTCTTCAAATCAGTCACACTACGCCTCATTCTAATATTTTCATCCGCTACCTCCTTCGACTTCAGTTCCTTCTTTTTCAACTCATCCAACTCCTTCACAACTTCATCCTTCACTTTCTTCAAACTCTCATACTTATTCACCAACAAATCATGCGCCATCTGCTGCGAAACATGCCTCTTCTCTTCATCCTTCAACCACCTCGCCGACTGCACACGAATCCCACAACTCTTCACTTTTGGGGAAGATGAGCTCTTCGGGGGGTCGGTGATGACAATGTTTGACACCTCCGACGACGAAGAGCTCAACTTCCTCACACGCTCCCTATCTAAATCCACATCATCCTCATCATCACTCTCAAGCACTCTCTTTCGCTCAATCTCACCCTCCAACGACGCAACCGCTCTCGCCAACTCATCATTCTCAACAACATTCTCAACCTTACCCTCTCGCTCGATCGCCAACATTCGCTCCCTCTCTTCCACAATCAACTGCGTAAATCTTAAGTCAGTCACTAAACCACCACTACAGTCAGCATGCACTCTGTAAAAACGCGCCTCATCCTCATCACCCTTCAGCACTCTACACTTCACACACGCAACCCTATTCAAGATAATCATGTGGCCGGTGCCCGCCTTCTTCACATGCGCCTTGGCGTCCGCACTGCGATTTATTCGACCGCACACACACATTTTTACATGATATTTGCGATTCTTATCGTTTGCCATGCCTGATTTTATCGTTAGCTGTAAGATAATGAAATTTGTATAAGTTTGGAATCATGTAGTACAGTCATATTCCTAAAGAGTGTAGTGAGTGGCACTCGATCCCGTCGACAGCCCGAAGGCCTTGTACTGATCACTAGGGAAGTGAGAGATCTTCCCCGATACCCGCTCTTTACAGCTGAAGACATCATTGTCACTGCCCCGAAGTGGTAACAGGAACGCCGAGTCAAAGGTAGTGATCAGTAGCTGGGATCTAACCCCTCAAAGCTGCCTTAGACTTAGTTAAATTTCAAATCTGATAGCAGATTTGAACTCAGGATACTTGAAAACCTTAGTCTATATGTTAAAACTTTGAAAAAACTGAAAATTAAGAATTTTTAAAAAATTCCGCATTTTACTACTCATACTACTTTTAAAAAATTTTATCAGTAGTAAAGACACTATCAAACTCTATCATACAAACTTTGAAGTAAGAAGATAGCTTGCCTACTTCAAAAGATAGAGTCCTTTGAAGCACCCGATATCGGGAGCTCAGAGCGACGACCGTCGCTTACCTCGTCTTTCGATGAAGTGATCAGACTTGCGTTGTCGGGGGTTTATATATGCTCGGAAGAAAACTTAAAATGGCTCTATCTCCGAAAGTATTCATCGTAGCGACATGCGGTTTGTTGCAAACGATTCGTCTCATCATTCTCTATCATATGACACCTGAACCATTCTCATATGACCACGGGAAGTTGGTCCGTCAGCACATGTCCATGTAACATGCCACAAGTGAAAAAATTCCTAAGTGTGAGAGCTCCAGTGTGGTGAAAATTTTGAAAAATTCAAAACTTCCGAATTTCGACCTGGGACCTTTACCAAAACATTTTTCATCAAATTTCACGGACCCCCCCCTCCCCCCCTCGTTCAGAGAAATTTGATGAAACAAACTTTGGTCAGGGTCCCAGGTCGAAATGCCACACTTTGGAAAATTTTCAAAATTTTGTCCATACAAAGCCACTCTGACACTTAGGATTTTTTCAGGTGAGCTCCGACTTAAAATCTTGTAACCGCTCTAACTTTTGAACGAAGACAGATATGAACAAGCCGTTTCTTTCACTGAATTTGTCTCACTCTTAGCTTTCAAACGAGCTATTGCACGACAAAATCCGTCCACTAGAAGCCAAGATCGAAGCGAGCTGTCCAGAGGGGGGGGTTCAGTGAAATTTGATGAAAAATGTTTTGGTGAAGGTCCCAGGTCGAAATTCCACACTTTGGAAAATTTTCAAAATTTTACCCATACAAAGCCACTCTGACACTTAGGATTTTTTCAGGTGAGCGAGCTCCGACCTAATCTTGTAACAGCTCTAACTTTTGAACGGCTGGTCCGATTGACTCGCAACAAAAAATGTCGTCGAGCAGTTTTTTCTCCTCTTTCAAACGAGTAGCCTTAAGACAAAATCCGTTCACTAGAACCAAAGTTAGAAGATTGCTGTCGGGGGGGGGGTCAGGGAAATTTGATGAAAAATGTTTTGGTGAAGGTCCCAGGTCGAAATTCCACACTTTGGAAAATTTTCAAAATTTTACCCATACAAAGCCACTCTGACACTTAGGATTTTTTCAGGTGAGCGAGCTCCGACCTAAAATCTTGTAACAGCTCTAACTTTTGAACGGCTGGTCCGATTGACTCGCAACAAAAAATGTCGTCGAGCAGTTTTTTCTCCTCTTTCAAACGAGTAGCCTTAAGACAAAATCCGTTCACTAGAACCAAAGTTAGAAGATTGCTGTCGGGGGGGGGGGGGGGAGGTCAGTGAAATTTGATGAAAAATGTTTTGGTGAAGGTCCCAGGTCGAAATTCCACACTTTGGAAAATTTTCAAAATTTTACCCATACAAAGCCACTCTGACACAGGATTTTTTCAGGTGAGCGAGCTCCGACCTAAAATCTTGTAACAGCTCTAACTTTTGAACGGCTGGTCCGATTGACTCGCAACAAAAAATGTCGTCGAGCAGTTTTTTCTCCTCTTTCAAACGAGTAGCCTTAAGACAAAATCCGTTCACTAGAACCAAAGTTAGAAGATTGCTGTCGGGGGGGGGGGGGAGGTCAGTGAAATTTGATGAAAAATGTTTTGGTGAAGGTCCCAGGTCGAAATTCCACACTTTGGAAAATTTTCAAAATTATACCCATACAAAGCCACTCTGACACTTAGGATTTTTTCAGGTGAGCTACGACAGACCACCCTCCCAACCTGGCCGGCACACCACGCCAACCTAGACACCACATCACCGCGCGCTATACGACGGTCGGCCAGAGGGGGGGGACGTCAGACCCGAAGCACCACGGCGGCCGACCACGACACTCTGCCGTTCCAGAGGGGGGGGACGTCAGCGACGGCGGCCATCTTGCGCTATCCAGAAGTGGAGTTTTACTTACTACTCTTCCGCATGGATACAATGTAAAATTATTCGGGTATCAGCTTCTTCGTGACTAGCATGCAGAAAAGAAATGTCGAGGTCAGGATCTGACGACTTAACTGTGGAAGCCTCATGAAAACCACCGGAAACCACAACAATAGGATGAGTTGTGCTAGTGCGTTCTATCAGCTGATTTGACAAAAGAAAGATTAGATCTTTTTTATTTTCTTCCATGATGATGAAACTATTCCAGTCAGATGGAAGAGGAACACTTGAATTTTCGATCTGACGTCTAATAGGTTTGACATTTTTTCTACGACTTAGCCTAGCACCGGTCTTGATTGAATCAGCTTGATACCTATCGAATACTGCATCAATCCTATGAAAGTGCATTCCCATTCTATGAACTGCATCAACAAAGAAGTTGCTATAGTCACCGAAAGTTTTAATGTTAGGGGGTTTCCCTATAGACATGACTAGAGCCTGGCCATCAATTATCAAGCAACTTGATGTTGTAGGAGTCAGTTGCTGAGGAATCTCTACACCTTGTGCAATTATATTGAGTAATACAGATTTGCTTCCTTGATGTAAAGTTCCATTGACTGTGGCCAATGACAGAGGGACTTTCATAAGTTCATGTCCCAATATATTTTTCAAATCAACCTTTCGACCTGACTGATATGATGTGATTAATCTTTGTAAAATGCTACGGTCAATTTTCATCATACTATGATTTGTGGTGTGAGATGTCTTGGAAATTTCGTATAATGAAGAAAATGTCAGTGCATTATTCTTGTGGATGGGTGCTTTGATACTTACATGCTGGTCACTATCTGCAGGCTGATTCAGTCGTTTATATACAAAGTCTTTCATTTGAGATAATCCTAATTCTTCGGCTGTTAAAAGTGATTCTTGTATTTTAATGGTTGCTACATCTTTATTCAGGAAATTTTTCAAAACTTCACCGCAATCCTGGAACATCCCATGAGCCTTCAATCTTTTCACTAATTTCTCCTCATCTTCATCATCTTTTGTCATCCTCCCCTTCGTACATTCATTGTGTGTATTCATCATCATCATCATGTTCATTATCGTCGTCATGCACAGGATTAAGCATTTCTGATGTTTGGGACGTTAAAACTGTTCGCAGATTAAATGATAGAGCCCATCTATTTAATGAAGCTGGTCTTCTGGGTAATTTCCTAATGCACCGCCACTCTCCCCGATCCCATTTCAGCCACTCCCACTCTTGATCTGGAGTACTTGGTTAAAGCGTCTATCAGTGTTCTTTACAACGAAGTTACCACTATCAAATTCTCGTTGGACCTCTTGTGGAAGATTTTACATCTCAGCTAAATAGACAGCACCCCATCTTGCATAGTTGACATGATCATAACGAAAGAAAAACGGCAACATTCGCCTGAAAGCATATAAGTAGAGACTCCACGAACCATCACGCTACGCTCGTATAAAACAGAGAAGGATATGAATCATCGTCATGTATTTACACCAGAAAGAAGCATTTGGATAAGTTGCACAAATGCTGTCAAAAAATTCTTTCAACGCTTCCAGAAATCTATCAGTTGAAAATAATTCAACCATCTGTGATATATGTTCACGATCTATTGTTGTTGATGCATCAAATATTGCTTTCCATAATGAGATGTCCTTGTCATGAAGATAGGAATAAAGCTGTGGAAGGAGAAGTTGCCACAAAGCTTGTAGTGAAATTTTGTGCACTCGGACAGCGCGGGCATATCCCTTTCCTTTCATTACATTCTGTGCTGTATTTTCCCCAATAATATCACATTCTACCCACAGTTCAGAGAGGCCTGAATCACTCATGTGACGTCCTATCACACCTAAAAAATTCATGGCTGTATGCAGACCCCCGAGACAAGGAATCAGTATGTCTTTGTATTCTTTTACTGACCATTTCAATTGCAGCAGTTTTGGATAGAGAGCTTCATCAACAGTGAGAACAACGTGCTGTTGATTCATTGCATTTGCTATGTGAATAACTCTTTTAACTACGGTGTTGAGTGTATCTATTTCAGTTGCCGGCGCTGGTATGATAGGCAGGTATCCTATAGTTGTCTTTTGTGCATCAACGACACTTGCTTCCTGGTTATAAAAAGTCCAAGATGGCATTGGTGTATGAGAGGATCTAGAAACAATGAAAGATAAATCAGTGGCATGGGCTTCCTTTGCTTCTTCACATTCATCAAATCTTTTAACAAAATAACTTTCAGAAAGCGGACCAGTGAACGGTCGCTCCACATTACCTAGCTTTGGGGCATTTATTATATCAGTCATAGCATGTGGAATCCTGAGTGTCCTAACAGTTGAAGAAATATCCAATCTATTAAATAATTTATGAACTGGAGGGCCACGTTGCCACGCTGCTACTTGAGTAGCATGGAACGTCCCTTTTCCATCAAGCGTTCTTTCATTGATGTCAACATTATCCGTCGAGAAATGCACAAAGCGTCCTGCAACTAAATTTGTGGGAACTACTGCACCGGAGCTGTCCATACTTTCCAAAGTCATTTTTGCGAGTAGAGTGTCAAATTTTATAACTTCTCGATAGCTCATAGTGTGACCGCCCTGATGAAATAAATCAACTAATTTTTTTGATCGAGTAGCTTGATGAAGAGTACTAGCTAAGCCGATGTGTTTAGGAGTAAGATATTTATCTCCGTGAGCAGTATACATAAGATCCTGCGCGATTGATGTTATCCTGGTACATCTTCTAACTTCGCAATCCTCATCGCTTTCAGTGATATCAACCAATATCTCCTGCCCACCAAGTAGGAGGTTCAGAAACATATACAAACTGTTGGGTATGCTCCTTAAAGCTCTCTCTCTTCACTGATCTCAATACCTTCCTGCTTGGGATGTGATAGCATGTCACGCCGAATGTGCAATGCTACATGTACCATACTGAGAAACATGTCTTCGGTTTCATGTTTGAACTGTGGAATGAGTCGCTCCTCTTGAATGCTTTCTTTATAAGAAGAAATTGGAATGTGTTGAAACTTGGTCGGAACCATGACAATTCTATTTCTATTACGAGCCTGATCATGCAGTGTTATAAAGTCATACACATTTCGTAGACTTTCTACCAACTTATCTTTGAATGTACATCGTCGACTAATATAAGATATTGGAATCTCTATCTCAGCCTCTAGAGCGATATTGCAGTACCTTTCCCACACGTCAACAAAATCAAGGATGTCTGCTTGTTTAGCTGAATATTCGAGTTCTTGACACAGCCATATGAAAGCGATATCTGATTTCTGTGAAGTAGATTCAGCGAATGCTTTGATTTTTCGGTCAAATTTTATCTTGCAGCTTCGATGATATTTTCCTTCTGCAGCAGTTAAATCATTCACGCAAGATAACTGTGTACTAAGTGTCCTATCATACTTTGCGGATTCCAATATTTTGCTACTTACACTCAAATCCTGTAATTCATGAAGAGACTCATTTCCGTTCTGTTGGCAAAAAATACATTTACTCCAATCAATCATTGGTGTTTTGCTACGAAGATTGATTTTACTGGATGTGGAATTCGTACTTGATGAAGTAGGATGGATTAAAATATTCTTGCTTTCTGCTAATTTCAATTTCTCAATTTTGGACTTGCTCATATAATTAGAACGACAATCTTTATGCCACGAAAACTTTTGAGTGGACTCCTCTTGTAAAACCTCTCGGAGTCGAAAAGTTGCATCATGAAAGTTATCAAACCTCAACTGGTTCCTAAGTTCTATAATACAACGGATAGATGAATAGCTGGAAGAACTAGCTGCCATCAGCTTCGTATGAGAATTATTTTGACAAATTATGCACAAGTCAGGATCGAGTGAAATTGTTCTGCATTGCTCATTACTTATACCCTCCACCATGATGAGTAGCCACTACCTTTTCATTGATCGACTGCAAAATAAAAATATTTCATATAATACAAGAAGTTGTTTTGCTGATGTATTTGAGAGTGGAAGCGTAACATTATAAAAATCATTATACAAATAACACGCATATAAATATATCATCACATAAATATCACTTGAGTTGAGCCTCCAACCTCGCAATTCTTGAGTTAACACATTGGAAAAACGAAAATTTGGGCAGAGCCTCCGGCGTCCTATTGACGAATTTCAGTTTCAAATACTGAAAAAAGAAAATTTGGGCAGAGCCTCCGGCGTCCTATTGACGAATTTCAGTTTCAAATACTGAAAAAAAGAAAATTTGGGCAGAGCCTCCGGCGTCCTATTGACGAATTTCAGTTTCAAATACTGAAAAAAGAAAATTTGGGTAGAGCCTCGGGCGTCCTATTGACGAATTTCAGTTTATTACCTGCCTGCTGAATCGCAAAGGCATAAACGATCTGCTCCATATGTGTTCCACTGCTTATCATTACACAATCAATTTGTTAAACATGGCATTTATAATGGAAATGATATAAATATGTAGCTTAATGAACATTCACACACAGCCTGTATGAGAAGCTAGAGAAATGTGCTGGCTTCGGCATGCAGTGACTTACGATTGGGTAAAATATTGATAGCTCATAATGTAAGTTCTATCACATTTGTTTAGTTTAAGTTGGATATGCGACAACACATTATCATGATTGTATCTTTATATTGTATTCTTGTATAAAACATTGGTTATCATAAAATAAACATCACCAGTTCCATATATCTAGTGGCTCAGTAGCAGTCGATAATATCAGCATGTCTACCCTACAAGATAACGGTATAGCTTAATACGAATAATCAGTCCTTGCAAACATCAATTGAATGATGGTTGGAAATACAATAAATTGCTTTGAGCAGAATATTAGGCTTGGACATGATATTATTTCAATGGAACTTAGGTTAAAAAAAATATGTTTAATAATAATTCCACTAAATTCACGCAGCTGACATTAAGTTAAAATAGATGTGTAATATGACCTTGAATGATACATAAAAATTGAAGTAGTTAAACGTTTGAATAATTTGCTCACGAAATATTCTAATTCAGCAAACTAAAAGTTGATACAGACTTATGGATAGAACGCACCATCTAGTTCACGATGTTCAAATAGTATTACGAAATGAAACAATGAGAAACTGATTATGCCAATAATTTGATGAAAATCTTAATTTTCATGCATTCATTCATTTAATGGTTGTGCATGCCAGCGTAGCTAGAATCAATAGTCATGCAGATATACAATCATAGTTATGCAGATAATTGGCAGCATACAGCTTCCTTCTTTTTACAAGTGAACCCTATAAGCAAGAAAGAGTGATTAATGTGGGATCAGCTGCTGTTGGTACAATTAGGCTGCCTATTGCAGATTCAGATTCTTAAGTCAAATGTATTGGGTTGAATCATAACATCAATTATAAACATCTCCATCGAACATAATAAAAATGAAGGTGTAAAAGACAATGAGGTTACTTACCAGATCTCGAAATTCCTCAATATTGTCAATTATGGATGTTGTACTCTCCATCCTCTGACGCATGCAAGTTTTGAAATATTTGCGAGCGAAAAACTATTTGTTTTAGTACACCAAAAATTATATCTCGTTGCTAAGACATTTTCTGAAATATGCTGATGGATATTAGCCATTCCTAGAAAAAGTAGATCATGTTCTCTGAATAGTAGTCGTAGAACAAGACAATTATGCACTGGGCATACAGACGATTTTAAAGTAGAATCATTTATTATACTCGCGTATGCTTTTAAAAACAAATTAACACGAGATGCCGTCAAAAGTTTTTCAGAACGCATTTTCATGAAATTTGCCTTTTCTCTTTCATTCAACCCTCAAGAAACGTCTCGCATGCATTCGTGAGGACAGAACTATTCCGTTGCATACGGCTTTGAATAAAACTTTGCTCGATATTAGAAGTACGCCGTCAGCTATTAACGGAAGTACTCCTTTCAGTTTATTTTTCAATCGGAAGATTAAAACGGAGTTATCTCTTCTATCCATGACTTCTGACCAAAATGTCATCAAAACAACTCCAAGGGATTACAGAAAGAGTTATGATTTGATTAATCATAGAAGGAGAGCGAAGTGTTTGCAATTTGTACGTGGCGAGCGAGTACTACTAAGGAGAGGAGAGAGAGATAAATTTACAATACCAGGAACAGTATTAAAAAAAGGCCGGGAAAGGATCTTGGGTGGTAGATGCACCATCTGGGCGACGCATCTACAACCAGTACCACATGGTTCCTGCTCCGCAGAATCTGCCGGGTGACAAACTCACGACACCGGAAGAGGATGCATATGATGCAGTTCAGTTTCCAAGTGATCATCATGCAAACACAGGAGAAGAACAATCCTCGCGCTACAATCTACGTCCTCGTCATCAACTGAGAAAGCCAAATTACTTTAATGCTCACTGAAGAGTATTCAATTCTTTTTTTGTGCTTGTTATGAGATGTGATATCTTGACTTATCATCATGGTTGTAATAGTGAAGTCCATGGTCTGTGCTGTGACTTGTAAATCTATGATCGGGGAGTATGTGCTTTCCCAGATCTGCTCATAGCAATCCTGTTGTCAACCATGAGTAATTTGTATCATTTTGAAAATGAAGTTATTGTTACTTTAGAACAGGATCAGGGATCCTGGTATTTACGCTGCCTTGCTTTGGAAGCAAATACAACTTCACATGTACAGCCTTGGGTTTTAAGATGTTCACTAAGAACAAATGCAACAAGAATATGATAGTGTTGTACTTGTTTCATTTTGTTTCAGTTGCTGACGAAGTGTTTTATTGCGTCTTGTTACGAAAGAAAGAAATTTTTCAACTTCATCTCAATCAGTTATACCACAACTAATTATGTAATGCCTCGAGTTTAGCATTTGATCAAAACCCATAAGCAAAGTGAACAATTAAAAATGCGACCCAATATCTCGAGCAAAAAAAGGACGACCGAGAAATTATCGTGGTCATTGACAAATATATTATCACCCATGATTAACCGTATCCCATCACATCTTGAATCAAGTCGTCAGCTTATCAATTCCACAAAAAACGTGAAACATAATCAAGAACTCTACCCATATAGCTGACATCGTATCAATGTACACTTCAATCCCCATCGACGACGCTATATCACCAGTGGTAAACAAGCTCAATGACAATAATATTCTTCATATCAGAGATTCATCTTCAAACAATATTGTAGATCTTCTCAACATTATTCTACATAATACATTTTTTCATTACAATGGTGATATCTACCAGCAAATCAAAGGCCTGCCTATGGGTAACACTCTATCAGGATTATTAGCATCTATCTTTGTTGAAACAATATAAAACAACGCTCTTTAAAACATAAGCCAACTATCTTTATTCAAACGGTACGTTGATGATTGCTTTGCTTTAGCGAATAGTGAGGAACAAGCTTTAGACTTTTTACAAACCCTGAATGCGCAATATCCTGATATAAAATTCGAAAATGAATATCCTAAAAATCACAAAATCTTCTAAGAGAGAACGATTCGAATTCTACAAAAAAGCAGCGAAAAAGAACATTTTTGTGCATTCTGATTCTCACATGCCAACTAAGACCAAAACGAATTTCATATTAAATGAAAAGAGAATTTCTGATCGGTGTTCACATTAATCATCACACATGAAACACGAGGTAGCTTTCGACAACACAAATAAAACCTTGACTACAAAAATACAGCAGCACAAGAAAACAACAAGACAAAAAATAGACATCAATGGATGATTAAAGATGTTCTACAGGGTGGCGGACGTAAACCGCCGGATTTTAAACTTTTATTACTCCTCAAATATTCACCCGATCGTCATGAAATTTCAACTCATACTAGTTTGGAGTATAGGAATTATGATTATTATACCTGTTGTACTGAGAATTGTCAGAAAATTCTGATTCTATTGACCGAATGACATGTACTCATTTTGTTGACATCGAAAATCTAGATCAAGTTAATTAACTTAGCATGAATCGTATTCTGCACAACGAATTAGAAATAGAAATATATTTTCCACCAATACAAAATCTGTACAAGGATCGTTACATTTACATATACTCGTAGATAAATACATTTATCGATAGTACATTTATTACTTTTACAAAATACTAAATATAATACAAATACAGATAAATGTAGAGGTGGGCGGGGCCAGAGCACTGTGGGACAGTAGGAACCTAGCCCCGCTAACAAAAGTTCAGATTAAAATTACTCACATATCAAAATCATTTACATTATACATATAAGCATATATCCTAGATACTCTCACACAAGGTATGTACAGACAAACAACAGGTCAGTGATCGTCATACAAGATACATACATGAAAGTCCACATACACATATACTTACAAATCACATACTTGGGCTATTATATGCCAATGTCCGGGATACAATATCAGGGTTGGAATAGCATTTGATATTTTCCATTCGCACACTATCATCTCTCTTAGTTACCTCAGATATTGCAACTTTCGTTTCTGTTAGTATTTGCTGACTAGTATTTGTTTAAGCTTTTTTTGGAACTTATCATATTCTCTTATTTCTTTAATGCTACGAGGAAGTAAATTCCATTCAATCGCTGAGGCAAAGTCAATACTACGTTGCCCTAAGCTTGTCCTATGAAATGGTATCTGGAGGTTAACTTTATTTCTTAATGAGCTGCCACTCTGGGGTATGTGGATGTTTCCAAGAAAATGCGGTAAATCATCGATCTTATAAATCATCTTATAGCAGAGACTCAGCATTTTGTAGCGATACATATCGCTGACCGTTAATATTCTATGTTTCGTCATGTGTGAATCTACTTCATTGGCCTTAACTCTAAATATAACTTTAAGTAATCTCCTTTGAAGTTTTTCTAGTTTAATTATGTTGCTTCGTTTTCCTTGGTGAAAGATAAGAATGCAATAGTTTAATATACAATGTATATTGGCAAAATATATCTTTAATAGACATTCTAGTGGAAGGCATCGTCTTAAGTTGTAAAATATAGGTAAGAATTTTCTTAATTTGGTATTAAGTATCGTATTTGCATGTGAAGTGAAACTCAAATTCATGTCTATATGTACACCCAATAGTTTTAAGCAATTTACTCTATTAATCTTTGTTTGGTTTTGGTACAAATCCTGGTCTATTTCTTTAGAGCGATGGGGATGAATTATCATATATTCCGTCTTGCTATCATTAAGACGGATGCCATTTGCCTTACTGAATTTTTCCAGTGAGTCTAATCTGCTTTTTGCCGTGGAAAAGAGACTTTCTAGGCTTCTGCTCTTAAGTATAAGAGTGGTGTCATCAGCAAATATATTCACTTCGTCTTTGGGGAAAATGTTATGCATATCATTAATGTAGATAAGAAATAGAAGAGGACCTAAAGTTGAACCTTCAGGTACTCCTGTTTTGGTATATAATGCTTCAGAAAGAACACCATTTACTACAGTCTGATGACTTCTGCTGTTTAAATACGACTTGAACCAGTCTAAGGTAAATCCCCTTATTCCTATATGCTCTAACTTCTCTATTAGTATGTCATGTCTTATTATTTCAAAGGCCTTCCGAAAATCTACTGATAATAACATTATGAATTCTTTAGCTTCTACTGCTGTATATATTCTATTCATGACGGAAAGTAGTGATAGCTCTGTTGAGTGATGTTCTCTGAAACCGAATTGATTTGGACTGAGAAACTCTATTTTATCTAAATAACTGTATAATCTGGAGTGTATAACCTTTTCGAGAATCTTGTCTACGTAGCTAAGTAAAGAGATTGGTCTGTAATTGTTTATGTCCAATCTTGATCCTTTTTTATAGACTGGTATAATTTTGGAGGTTTTTAAAGTAGTTGGCATGTTACCATCACGTACTATTTTGTTTAAAATGTAAGTAAGTCTATCGATCACATGGTCCGGACATAGTTTAAAGATTTTCAATGGTATTTTGTCATTTGTATCTTTTTTATCATTCATTTTAATTAGTATGTCTTTTATTTCTTTTGACTCTATTTCTCTAAAGAAAAAGGACTTGTCTATGCGCTTTCCCAAATATTCTGCGAAATCGTTTCTTTTGCTAGGTTGAGTTCCATACAGTTTCCCAACTTCGTTAAAATGGGAATTAAAAGGGTTACAAATTCTAGTCGTGTTGGTTATCATTTCGTCGTTATTTAGTATTCGAATCTTTGGTCTGTCTGACGACTTTCCTAATAGTTTATTAATAAATTTCCAGGAAGCTCTGGAGTCACTTTTGCAGTTCTCAATTATATTTCTGTTATACTCATCTTTTTTCTGTTGAATAAGTGCTTTATAATACTTATTGTATTTATGATACCGTTCTTTATCGGAGCAGTTTTGACTGACCTTGTACACTTTGTACAATTTTTGCTTCTTATGTAGTGCTTTTGTGCAGGCACTGTCAAACCAGGTCTTACTGTTTGCTTTCTTCTTCGATAAGCGTATTAACGGGAAAGCTTCCTCAAAAGCTTCATGAATTTGCTTTTGGAAATCTTCATATAAGTTTAGAGAACTTATGTCAGCGTGTCGGTTATCGAGAAAAATGCAAGAATTTAGTATCTCAATGAATTTCAGTTGGTTGGACTCATTATATATCCTTATTGAGGGCCTTTCGTTTTCATACAAGTTCGCTTTCAACCTATTTAAATGTATAAAAACATATTGGAGTCTATGGTCAGTGATATTTAAGTCGACATTGCCGGAGAACACTTTATTTCCAACAATATTTCTATAGTTAATGAAAATTTGGTCAATCAAACTAGTGGTTCCCGTAGTTGAACTCCTTGTATATGAATTGATTGTAGGATACAATGCATATTCTAATAATGAGTCATAAAAATCTTCTACATTGGTATCATTATCATATTTCATTCTACACAAGTTCATATCACCCAACACTGCAAAAACATTTGTGGTATTATGGTTTCTTAGCCATGTATTCATGTTTTCTATGAAGTTCTTTGCATTCTCGGATGGTGATCTATAAATTCCTATTATAGTTTGACATTTTAGTTTGGCGTAATCGAATGCTACTACTAATCGTAATACTACTCCTCCCGACCTATTTAATTTACTTGAGTACACTATTCCGTAGTCCGGAAGTGAGTTTTTGTACATATCTATGTTATTTATCCAGCATTCACTTAGCACTATTACGTCAATATTTTTTGGTATAGTTTTGAATACGTGTTCGAATTCTAAAAAATTAGCTTTTAGCGACCGTATGTTCATATGAACTACACGCAAGTTGCTCTTATCTGCCTTGCAAAATCAATTGTGCGCAGTCTTGAAGTGAATATTGTTCAGTTACTTCCATATCATATAAAATGCCATTCGACGATTAAATCACTATCTGAAAAGAATCGAACATAGAAGAATGGATGATTATTCGGTTGCAGAACGAGCAAAATGTGTGGTTTGGTACGAATGGCTCAAGAGTCCATTGGAGGTACAAAGGCTTTATCATTCAGAGTATGGCAAGAACGCGAGAGCGCCGGATGCCCGTACCATAAAGTGGTGGCACACAAACCTGTTGACCAGTGGTAGTGTGGTGACTGTCAAGCGGGACCGGTCATCTTCTGAACGAACGGAGTAAAATGTGGCACGAGTTGTGCAGCACTTCGAGGAGGACCCAAGCACATCTACCCGTCGTGCATCTAATGATCTTCAAGTGAGTCGCCGCACTATCCAGCGCATCCTCCATAACTATGGATGGCATCCGTACAAGGTCCAGGTGGTGCAGCGATTACACGAAGAAGATCTGGAAAACCGAATGGAGTTCGCAGAACAGGAGCTGCAGCGCATCCAAGCCAACCCGAGCCATTCATTGAAACTAGTCTGGTCCGATGAAGCTCACTTCCATCTGGATGGTGGTGTGAATCGCCACAATTGTCGTTATTGGGCCAACCAGAACCCTCAGTGGATCAAGCAAGAGTCTGTGCAAGTAGTAAGGGAACACTATCTACAGCAAGTGGATGCGAACCTGGATGAGAACCGATTAATGGATTGGAACAGATTTCATTCATGTGTTAATGTTTGGTACAATGTTTTGAGTTGAGTAGAGGATCGGAACGTGAAATGTGTAAGTGAATATTCAAACGGTCATGGATGAGAACAATGTTTTATAATTTTTCTAAGAGATTTGAATTGATAGGGATTTACGTACCGATAGTGTAACTTGCTTTTGAATCGCAGTGTTCGACTGGGGCAATTGTGACAATTGCGATATTTGCTACCATGGTAGCAATTGGAATTGATTTTCATTAGTAGGTTTAACTATAAATATGTGGAAGTTGTTTAATATGTGCATAGGGATGACTACCCTACCAACGTCATGGATTGTTGCAAGAGATCATGGTTACTCGTTCAAAGCAATACAAAGTGTTACAAACCTAAACGAGCGAGTCGGAACTGGCCACTTAATTGAGCGACTTATGGATCTGGATGAACATGCCATGAATCATAATTTGGATCGTAGTTGGATAGAGGATTTCTCAATGCTACATTGCAATGACAGCGAAATTGGAGGGATGAAATTGGAGCTATCTGAAACGGAGATGAAAAAAGTGAAACCTGCAACTGATTTATCGAAATGTTCTATCAATGAAAGTGACTTCAGAAAGAAATTAGAAATAGACGTTTGAATTATTATGTGAACGGAACTGCATTAGGTATTTTGAACGGGAAAGATCCCTTCTCTTGTTACCATGTTCTGATTTTGTTATGTGTTCTACATGTTATGTACCCTTGGAAACTTTATTTTGTCCCCTTTGTGATGGAAAAATAATTTCAACAGTCACTGTATATCGCTCATGATGAGTCATCATGCGTGTCTGTGATTGGTTGCTATTGTGCAGCTTTTGTATATAAGGTCATCACACTTCTATTTCAATCATACTTGTTGAGGATTGTAGACATTAATAAGCATGCCATTTGCCACGATCATTCCTGTTTCAATTATTCACAAAGACAATCTGTTTACTAGCAAGATTTTCTACTCTGCAAATGATGTTATTGGTTACAAAGCTGATCTTATAGATCTGATGGAGGATGTTGTCACATTCTACCATTGTGAAGATGATTTTAAACTTCAGAAACTCTTTATGAGGACATTGACCAATGCCCTTACGCGAGTACTAATATTTTGGCTCGATGAAGTGTTCAAACCTCTGAGTTTGACGGAAGCTATTCCAGAGTTCTCGTTGCTACTGTGAAATGAGAACTTGGAAATTGAAGACTTGCTTACATGATATAATTACATTTAGCCACTACGGGGGAAATGGTGGCAAATTCAAGGTGGACATGTTTCCCGGACCCCCGTCGATGAGCGTCAACGTGGCAGTGCAAGATAAGCGGGACATAATCAAGTTTAGAGCATGCTATGCCAATCTTTTAAAAGTCTTCGCTTCAAAACCATGCTGTCCTCTATCAAAGGATTTAATGTGTGATATAGAACAGCTTCTAAGTGCAACGACCTACCATCTGTTGCGTTTGACTTTGTTGTATAGAACTAAGCAAAACTGTATATTTTCATAAATGCTTTGTTTTTATTATAATAAAAATGACTGCAAAACGAAAGAATCTCGGAAGAATGGTTCTTTTAAACCTTCAAATCAGTTTAAGAAGGCGTTGCGAAATTTAAACAGCATGCGAAATAATAAAGTTAAGTGCAAATTAATTCAAAACTCAAGTGATGATTTCATCCGTGATTTGGCTCTTGCAATACACAAATGCCTCCCAATATACAAGCCTTTATTGAGTACTGATTCTCTAAACAGCATTAGAAAATTTTCAAATCCAAGAAGCAGTGATATGAAAAGGCGGAACTTAGTTCAGCGTGGAGGTGGTGGGTTTTTGAATATGTTGAATGATATTGGAAACAGCATTTACAATGTACTCAACAGTCCACTAGGGAAAGTTGTAGCAGGTGCCGCAGTGTTGCTATAGACGACGAATCATGGATTGACACGTCATCATTGATTGATGACTCATGTGAATATGTATATAAGAGAGACGCGCTTGTACTCTTTAATCACTTTCAAGCTATCATTCATCGCCGGTGGTTGAAAAGCTCCGGTATGTACTAAACTGTGGTATGTACTATACTCAAAGTACAACTTTGAATTGTCTCAAAAAATGTATACAGTTAGAGAGGAGAGCGACTCATTTGAACGTGATCTCTTAAAATTCCGACCGACAGGGAAAGTTCAAGGGATTGGAAATACCTTGTACTTCCAAACGTTGAGCTATGGTGACGATGGCTTCTACCTTCAAGTTCCATTTTTCCACAGTAATGGTAAGTCTTCATCTGGATATAGCAACATGAGACAAGTGCGAGTGACCTTTCCGAAATGGTAGCAGATGATACTCAAAATCATCGACTCTTTGGCGAAGGAATGATTTATTACTCAGAGAATTATTATGACATAAATCACCCCGCAAGTTTCAGTCGTCCGGAGGTGCTAGCTCGTGCAGCAGGTATGGGAATATAGAAAGTCAAGAAGTGGTTAAGGAGTCAACCGACTTACACTCTTCACAAAAATGCGAGAAAGCGGTTTCCAACGAGATATGTTGTTAATAATATAGATGGTCAATGGCAAGCGGACTTGGCTGACATGGAACAGAAATCACAGTACAATGATGGCTATAAATACATCTTAACCGTGATAGATATTTTATCTCGCTATGCTTGGGCACGTGCGTTGAAATCGAAACGGGACCAGAAGTTGAAGCGGCTTTTCAGAGTATTTCCGATGAGGGGCGTGTTCCGCAAAGAATACAAACCGATCAAGGGAAGGAATTCGAAAACTCATGTTCGAAGTCTTCTTAAAAGTCATAATGTAGAATTGTTTAGCGTCAAAAGTGCCTATAAAGCTGCCATGGTTGAGAGGTTCAATCGCACTTTGAAAACGAAAATATGGCGCTTTTTCACTGCAAAAAATACACATGTTTGGGTAGGTGAGTTGCAGAAATTTGTTAAGAATTACAATGAAAGCTATCATCGTATTATTAAGATGCGACCAATTGATGTTAACCCAGATGATGCGATGGATGTATGGCTTCGATTGTATGATAAGAAGGCGAAAAACATTTCCAATGAAAAGAAAATAAATGTTGGTGATAGAGTTCGGATTTCGAAGGTTAAGTCTACATTTGAGAAGGGTTATCTACCTAATTGGACAGAAGAAGAGTTTTTGTTGATGAAGTAAATAGAAAATTTGGACCCATCATGTACAAATTAATAGATTACCATGGTAATCCAATTGCAGGAAAATTTTACTCGTATGAATTGCAAGTAGTGGACAGAAGTGACGAGGTTTATATGATTGATAAAATAATTAGGAAGAAAGGTCATGGTAATCAAAGGAAATATCTAGTAAAATGGAAAGGGTATCCTGATTCATTCAATAGCTGGATGGCACACCAGGATCTGCAAAATGTTGGGGTGGGAGACACTCGTAGCTTTTAAGCTAATATAACATGTGACTTTTTCCATACATGAGTTCAACATGTCTACTAACTTCAACATCATTCTTCCAAGCAATAGCAACCCCAAGATATTCCCAGGCAACAGACAATTTCAATACTTTGTTGAATTTGCTAATCCAATTACTCTGCATGGACCCTATGAAGTTGCTCTAACTGAAATTGCTTATTACAATGATATCAGTTTGCTAAAAAACAACTATTTTGAATTACATTAAGAAGTGTGAGAGAAGGATGATTGTTTTCGTATATTTCACAATAGTCAACATGGTACATGGGCTTTTCATCATTTAACTTAACATCCTTTTTCAACATCTCTACCATCTGTCCAAAACATGATTAAAATTCAAAAGGCATTTGCAACGTCTATTTTTGATTCTAAAGTTCCCACAATGAGCTTGCAAGATACAGAAAAGGAAATCGGCAGAATGTTTCAACGAATAAATGATCTCTTTAAGCTGACTTTGAATAAATTCTACAGACAAGTCATAAAGGGGTCAACAAAATTGTTGAAGGAAGGGAAGCATGTCCTTCTTGTATTAGGTAAGGATTTGAGTCATACTTTAGGGTATTCCAGAACAACGTTCTCATCAAGGTATTGGTACAATGGACGTGGGTGGAGTTCGGAGAGGAAAGTCACTGATTTTCAATGTAGAATCGTACCATTGTATGCATTACAAAAAAGGAGTATCCGCGTAAAGAATGAATTTGAAGTTATTGGAAGTGTTGAAGACTTTGCAAGAAAGATTCAAGGATCAGTGCCAGAAACTTTAATGACTTGTGAATACAAAAAAGAGAAAGTAACTTTATTTACTGTTGAAACGGAGGTAGAACTTCTTGTTTTTACTAAAAAGACACCATTGGAAAAGTCTGATTCCGCTGTTATTGAATTCGGATCTGAAATGTTTAGGATGTTTAAAGGCCTTGAAAGCGCACCTTTGCTGACAGAATTAAATGATACATACAAGGTTCAATTGTCCTCTTCTAAACTCAAAGCATCAATAAACGTTTCATGGGATATCCACGTATACAGCGAAGACATTGTGGTTGATGAATTGAATACTTCTAGTGAACTGGTAAAAAGAGTTAATTTGAACATTGAAAGCTTGAAAACGCCATCTGAATTGTGCACAAAGTTAAATGAGTTTGGTATGGATAACCTTGATGCAGATGAATATTTGTTTTCTTATGACCCACATAAGAAACGCATGACTCTAAAGGTAGGGAAGAACTCTCTTATCAAGCTGGATAGCGTGTCAACGACCACATTGGGATTCTCAAAATCAACTATTTATGAAGGCACATCAATAGGCGATACAACGCCATCATTAGAGTGGGATATAAGCAACTTGTACGTCTATTGCAACATTATTGAATATACAAGGGTTGACGACATTGAAGCCCCACTTTTGCGCACATTTCCGCTCCCATCCGTGAGGAAGCAACTAATCAATCGAGAATTTATTAACACAATGTATGTACCAATCAGCAGAAATGTCATCAATAGAATTGACATATCAATTCATGATGACGCAGGTGAAGTAGTACCATTCTGTGGTGGTGTTACTGTTTTAACCCTACACATCAGGACACGAGATTAAGGCTTTACGCTATTGTGGCACCTGCCATTATCCACAGGACATAATGTCAGGCATTTACAGTGGTCCATCCTATCAGAGCGGCTATCCCGTGTTTGCTGGAGGTAGACGACAAGTTGGAGGAGGCATATTCGGTGCACTAAGACGCATGGTTCTCCCAACTTTCAAAAAGTATGGCGTACCATTCATGAAGCGGGTTGGAAACAGAGCTTTAGACTTTGGTACAAATGTTGCAGCTGATGCACTTCAAGGGGAGGATATAGGTGAATCTATGAAATTGCGCGCACAGCAATCTGCCATAGACGCATTAGATGATTTGACAAAGACGAGGCGTGCAGTTCGGAAGAAACGTAGGAAGTCAAGACAAGTTGGATCAGGTCGAGTTACGAAGCAAAGGCGTAGGAAAAGTAAAAAGCCCACCAGAGCAGCACGTTCTAAATCTAGACGTCGTGTGAAAACAAGAAAGCGCAAACGAAATTCCACAGCGACTGGAAACAAGTCAAAAACAAGGAAGACAATATATTTGTAGAGCTAATACGATGCAGAGTATCAATTCGGCTTTCTGTTTCTTTGATTCACCGCCTCATCAAACTGACATAATTACCTCAACTATAGAAGACATTGTCCCCACAACAAATATCGATGGTAATCAACAACCTATTCAGATTGATATACCTGCCAATCCGCAAGATTATATTGACTGTCAATCCATCGATCTAGAATTGTGTATACAAATTAAGAAGACTGATGGTACCAATATAGATTCATCAAAAGACAAAGTGGGATTAGCAAATCTTCCTATTGCCAGTCTGTTCTCAGATGTGTATTTAATATTGAATGACAGACAGATTGAAGGTGGAGACCGAGCATATCCATACGGAGCGTACATGGATACAATGACGCAATTTCAGAAGCAAGCTAAACAGACACACTTACAAGTCGCCTGCTGGTATGATGATCAGCAGGGGAAATTTGATGAGGTTTCAAATTCAGGTCTCAAAAGACGAATGGAATTGACCGCGAATTCAAAAAAAATTACACTTAAAAGGACCTGTCTATCTTGATTTCCTTCGTCAATCTAGATATCTGCTGTCTCAGGTTAAAATGCAAATAAAATTTATTCGCGCAAGTTCTGAGTTCGCTTTGATGGCCTTTGGAGCTACAAACTATCAGATCAACATAAGTAATGCTGTCCTCAATGTAGGGCGAGTAGCAATGAACCCTTCAGTCATCAAGGAGCATGCAACAGGATTGAGGAAAAACAACGCATTATATCCAGTTAATCACAGTGTGTTGACAAACTTCACAATTGGTGCGGGATCATCCTCTCATGCTTATCCAAATCTTTTTCCCACTGCAATGCCAAAGGCAGTGTATATCACATTCGTGGAAAATGAGGCGTTCATTGGTGTTTTTGAAAAGAATCCGTTTAATTTCCAACATTTTGATGTTAGCAAACTAGCACTTTACCAGGATGGAAAATTTGTTGCTTGCAAAGCTTATGAGCCTAATTTTAAAGAAGTTGAAAGCCATTTTGTAAGTCAGCCACTGGGCTGCCTAAGATGGGACGCATAATCAACATAAAGGATGTGATGTCCAATGTATGAGTTCTTGGAGTGATTTCATATACATTGCATATATGCATGACCATTAAGTGCGCTTGCACTAAGACTTATAGTTCCTATATTATTATGAATACTCATTTCTAAGTTTGCGTCATGTACATTCATATGCTGTCGGAATTTACTTGACGATTTACATGTTTTACCACATCGAGAGCAGCATTGCATAAAGACATTTTCATTATTTGAAACGGTTGTTGGCATTGACTTGTAAGACTCATCAGGATTCGCTGTTTTGCTTTGATCTCTCAATGTATTTTTCCTATGTACTTCTTTATCACAAACTAGGCTGTGACGCTTTAGATTATCTATTCTGTTCGTCTTAAGTGGACACTTGTTTCACTCATAGGTCTTTCCTAACTTACAGGATTTTTCATGGCGCTGCAAGTTCCAATTTAGAGTATATCTTTTTCACCACTTGGAACAGACAACCATTTTGATTGTTGAGGATCATGATTTTCCACAAACCTTATATACATGCATAGTCCTATGACGTCACTGCGGTCATCATCCAATAACATTTGTTCCCAGCTATGAAAGCAAGCTCCCTCCATGCTACAAAGATAAAACTATTTTTACAAGACAAATTTAATATTAAAAAATAAAATTATTCCTTGATACATTTAATCATGTTGCTGTGAAACAGTTTTATATGTTTGCAATTGTGTTCACACGCACTATTGCCATCACAGTGAGTCATTTTTATTTTATCGATGACATTATCTTTTATAACAACGTGCAACCTTGTCTCGCGGCTGAAGCTGCGGTGATTGCCCCTCGATAACGCAGTTGCCATGCGTAAGTTGGATTGGGTCAGGTTTCTTACTGACTGAATCAGCTCCCTGCTCTCCTTCTCCATGAGTTTTACCTTCTCCAGCATCTGTTCGCGTCTGGTTGCTTTCGTTCGCTCATCGCTGTTGGCGTCCAAGTCGCAGTTGAAGCTGACTGCCAACTTAAGGAGACGTACAGGTGGGGTGGAAGGTGGTGGTGGTGCGGCAACAGTTGAAGGACTTGGTGGATGTGGAGGTATGGTAGCAGCCGAGGGACTTGGTGAAGGTGGAGGTATGGTAGCAGTCGAGGGACTTGGTGGAGGTGGAAGTATGGTAGCAGCCGAGGGACTTGGTGGAGGTGCGGCAGAGGTTGAAGGTTGTACAGGGGGTGAAAATGACGACCGGTACTCCATCAACGGGGTCATTGGGAACTCTACATTGATGGAGGGCGAAGCGCGTATTTGGGAGAACGCGATCTCCTCCTCAGGTCCAAGTAGAAAGGAATCCTGCAATTAAATGAAATCTTTCTCTAAGATTGATGTAGAAAACAGTTATCGGACTAGAGCTTAGACATGTTAGAGCCAGATATAGTAAATCATTTCACATGTTTTAATTTCATATAAAGGGTCAACCTTACCTTCGGATGCTGAGGTTCGTGTTCCGATCTGTTCGGACGTTCCGATGTATTCGGAGGTTCAACAGCTTTAGAATCATCCTGAAAAGAATATGAAATAAGTGTTGCTATCGAAATTACTGCTGAGTAGATGATGATCACGACAGATTCTAAAAGTTCCTCACTCATGCAGTTGTTTGCTATTCACATCAGATGAAATGTCACTCTCAGCAGAAGAGGTAGGGGATAAAGTGGTGGATGTGCTGTCAGCCGACTCATCTTCGGAGGAGGAATCGGACGATGAGGATTCGGTTATTGTGTAGTGCCTCCTCATTATCCTCCATTGACGTTGTGGTCGCAGGGGTTGAGAGGAAGCTCTTTTCTTGTGTCTTTTTAAGAGACAGATCGCCCAACCTGTAGAAAGGTAAACAGTTGAACGTCATCGATATATGTACGTTTTGCATTCATCATAATTATAAGATTAACGCACAACAATTTGATGATACTTACTTTTTGTTGAGCACTTTTCTTTATCGGTGTAGGCTCCTCGTGTTCCCGGGAATCCAACCTTATACTGTGGAACGCCTGTAAGTAGAGATTGAATTGTTTCATAGAGGACAAATAATCAATGTGCATTATAAAATATATTCATTTAAATTATGGAAATCTTACACTTCGAGGCAAATCCTTTAACTTCTTCAAACTCAGCTTGCCCTTTTTGGTAGGAGGGGCTTCTTTCTGAAAAGTTACAGACAAACATTAGATACATGCGTAATGGAACTTGTGATTCATTCAATTTGTATATGGAAAATGTTTTTAATCTCTTAGCATCGCTAGCCTCAAAGTCACTCTCATGTGAGTCAACGAACTCGCGGGATTTGAACTTTGGTTTAGGCTTCGGCTCACCATCCTGCTGACTCAGCACGACGTGGTCTGGTCTCTCCTTCTTTTCAAATAGCCGCTTGAGGTTTCTCTTCACCTTCGATGTTAGATTGACTCCACCTCTGACATTTTGGAGTGCACACGAAGTATGCTCATCTATGAACTTCTTCGCCTCTCCCGTCGTCGCACCTTCATCACTTTTTGTGTATGCCCTACATGACAGGCAATACAAAAAAGTCGAATTCGATTTAAAGACACAATTGTTGTGTCCGCTCTTGGTGGAATGGCCGATTGGTTGATCACATGCCTCGCAGTAATGGAATAGCAAACGTTGACGTGGGAGGCTTGTAGTTCGAACCATTCTGTATGAGAAAGAATTCAAAATTATAATCATGTAGTTGATTAGAACTTCTTCATTTAGCTACTACTATGGTTAGTGGGAAATACAACCGCAGTTATGTCATAAAAACAAGTTCAAGTGCGAATCATTGTGATAGAAATAATTAAAATGTGATTCTGTAATGCATAGGAAGTTATTTGTTTAGCTACTTCTTTGATTGGTGGAAGGTAATGTCACAATAATGTCGTAATATGTCATGGAAATTAAAAACTAAGTTGAATTCGAAAGTGAAATTCGAAAACTTAAATTATTTTGAAGACTCTTTAAATATGAACTCAGTTTAAATTGGAAACAGCTGATAATGCACTATTTAATTTCGAAATATATTCATTAACAAGAGATGAAGACATGATGCACTTCATTAGGAAAATAAAGATGAAATTGAAACATTATTTCGAAATGTTAAATATTCTTCGAATTGTTGTAGTTAATATAATCTCATGTCAACGAAATCTGATGACCATTGAATTATCATCATTTGAAACTAGTATAATTACTAGAGGAAAATTGAAAACTCTGTTTAATAATATAACATATGAAAGCCTTAACTTAGTCAGTCAACCAAATTTTTAATTCTACGTTGTTATATGAAGTTATTGATGTTCCTACTTCCAGACTTAAGATAGTAATAAAGAAATATCAATGGAACTCACTTTAGTATTGCAATATCAACCGGAGAACAGAGAACGTGGTCTGCTATGCACAGTGAATTATTCTAAAATGAGTGAGGACTGTCGAGCAAGTTCTTTATATATGAAATTAACAAAGGAACGGTGAACAAAGACGCTATGACATAACAGCCTCGAATTGGAACAGTTAAACAAAATGATAATTCAAACAAATTTTAAAGAAGTGGTTTATTTTATTCGCATAAATCCATAAGGGCCATCAAATGGTACATTTAACAGACATGTGCAAGTAGGAGGAGATTCCTATTTTTATCTCATTGTACATTAATAAATATAAAGGACACATAAATCATGGAAGAATATAATGTTATAGTTTTTAGTTAAGTCATAGAATTGTGTAAAGTCTGTTTAAAATAGGGTTATAACTTAACGCTGAATTTAAATTTAAAGATTAGCGCCAAAAATTCGAAATTTCAAATTTCCCGCCAAAATTGGAATTTCGAAGTTAATCCTAGGGTTAAGGTTAAGGTAAGGGTATGGTTTGGAAAAAACAGTAGTTATGGCGCCCGGAACCCATGGCTAAATAAAATTTCGAGTGTGCGAAGCGTCCGTGAATTTTTGAGCCCCCCACCGCCGTGTATCAAGGTCAGGTCAAAGGTCAGTGATCAAACAGTCATGTATATGAATGATTTTGAGATGGAAACTTTAACTTAGAAAATTCTTAGAAATTTAAAAACTTAGAACCACTTATAAACAGTTGCATACAACAGGGATTTTTTCATCAAATCAGTACATACCGTACATCATTCGAAAGCTCTTTTCATTCTTTTTCCAACGATGTACTTTGAAAGATAGATAGAATTTAGTTGAGAAACTTTTGAAATTTGAAATCATAAATTTGCTTATTACATACACTTGCATACAACAGGGATTTTTTCATCGAATGGGTACATACCTTATATTATTCGAAAGCTCTCTTCATTCTCTACCTACTGATGTATTGTATGCAATGTGTAAGATATCATCCTGAAGTGGTAAAAGCATTTGAAAAACATCGTAAATTTATTCTAAGTTTCATCCAATTTGATGATTATTTGAATTAAACAGAACTATTCACTTCTAATTTATTCTAGTATGTTCGGTGCTGTTTCAAAGTCTCTAACAAGCAATTTGAAATATTTAACTTACAAATGTCAAACTTAGAAACATTTGTAGATAACTATTTCAGAGATGAATATATCCCCAGTTTCCATTCAAACCTTATCAGGAATTCAATTTGTGAAAACATAAAACAAGATTGTTCATTTATGTAAGCGTTATTGAAGATAAAAAATTACATATTGTCAATATTGGGGAAAGGAATCAGTCTCTTCAGGTCAACTCGAACACATACGCTTGTCTTTTTGGGGGCACCAGGGCAACGGCGAGGCGTGGCTGGATCTATTATGCTGAACTCCAGCGCAGTTGTCAAATTCTTTTCTTCAGTCTCCAATCGCACACATATCCGCTTCGTGTTTGTTTTTCGTGGAGCATTTCGAACCTGACTTCCACTGCGTGTCTTGACTGTTATAAGAGCTTCAAGCGGTGTTTTGATCACACTCCTCTGTAGTACCAAACTTTCATCTTCAGATGATTCCGGATTAGGAGTTGCTGGTCTTGTTCCCAACACTATGGGTTCACATGGCGATTCAATCCTTTCAGCAGGAGAAGTGGGAGGTGTAGCGGTGCGTTCCATTGTTAATGCAATTAAAAGATATGCCTTGAGAACCTTGAGGATTAGAACCTTTGATAAGAATTGGTACGAAGTTAGGACTTATATACTTTTAAACAAAGGAATTCCCAACAGCCAATCAGAGAGGTTCTGATTCTCCCTAATAAAGTATATAAGGATGTCATTGTTCCAATTAAGTAAGTTCTAATCCTCGTGACTTGAGCAAACACCAAACACTAAGAACGAATCATGAGTACCCAGAAACAACTGTTCTATTTCAAGAATGAAAGTCAGATTATAATGGGTGGACCGTTAGATACGACCGTGAATTTATCTTGTGGATGCAACGTAGAGTTGTGGAGGACTCTAACTGTTACCGCACTCCAAAGGAGACAGGCACTGCCGGCGAAGTGCCCTGTTCATGACTGTGACCACGGTTTCAGTGACAATGTGACATTCCTCGAATGGGCAGAGGATTTCTTAAAGATCATGGAGTCCTCTGATGGACGTGACTTGCATCCGTCATTCATTTTCCATGCTTAATTAAACTTACATTGTAAACCTCTTGTTTTTTACTTTACAAAGTCTGTAAATGGGATTCTGATAAGCATTGCAATGAGGACATAGCATGTTTCATATTTAAAACTAACTGACTACAAATGAAATGGGCAGCCTTCAATGGATCTAACTTTTATCAACGTTAATAAAACGTCTATATAGAATGAGAACCTAGTCCTTTTAAATTGTCACAATTGTCCCAGTCGAACACTGGGATTCAAAAGCAAGTTACACTATCGGTACGTAAATCCCTATCAATTCAAATCTCTTAGAAAAATTATAAAACATTGTTCTCATCCATGACCGTTTGAATATTCACTTACACATTTCACGTTCCGATCCTCTACTCAACTCAAAACATTGTACCAAACATTAACACATGAATGAAATCTGTTCCAATCCATTAATCGGTTCTCATCCAGGTTCGCATCCACTTGCTGTAGATAGTGTTCCCTTACTACTTATGCACTCACCACGCACCACCGTCTGGGCGGCAATCAGCCAATCAGGTATCTACGGACCGTTCTTCTTCGACACCTCCGTCAACAAGGATTGGTATCTCAAGATGCTACAGGAGGAATTTTGGCCAGCGTTGCAGTCGGACAGAAGAGGCAGGAGCATCATATTCATGGAGGATGGTGCACTTCCATACGGGGGACTTCCTGTGCGTGAGTGGTTGAACAAGAAGATGCCTAACAGATGGATGGGAAGTGGATCTCCTAACATGCCCTGGCCACCGCGTTCACCTGACGCCTTGTAATTTCTTCTTCTGGGGCTTTGTCAAGTCCAAGGTTTACCATACACGGCCAACATCCATGCAAGACCTGAAGGACCGCATCATACAAGCATTTCAAGAAGTGACAACTGATATGTGTCGAGAAACTGCTCTGGCCTACCAAAAGCGACTCGAATCCGTCCTCGAGAATGGAGGAGGACACGTTGAAGTTCGATGACTACTAACACTTTTTTCTTATGTTTTTTATTTGTTTTCTATGACATTTGCCTTAATTTGTTTTGGTCATTATTGATAAAGACGTGGGGGAAATAGAGGGAAAAGTTTATCATTAATTTAAATTTTACATGTTAAGACACATTGTTGGCATGTCAATTTTACTGCATGTCATTCGGTCAATAGAATCAGAATTTTCTGACAATTCTCAGTACAACAGGTATAATCATCATAAATCCTATAATCCAAACTAGTATGAGTCGAATTTTCATGACGATCGGATGAATATTTGAGGAGTAATAAAAGTTTAAAATCCGACTTGAATCTTGAATTTTGCAAAGAAACCAGAGATTCAGCATATCACGACCATTCTTCAGTGGTTCTAGGCAGTCTTTTAGCATTTATCGGCATAAATCAAATGACACGATGAGCTCGCTTTTGAAGTTTCTCTTTCGATAATGAGTCTATAATGGATAGAGGTTCACACTGTTCAATCAGAGATCGGATGAGAAATCGCAACCGAAGGGTCGATAATTTTTGGAGAGAGATCTTCAACTTAAAGACGCCTAGCCATCAATCGAAATATTCATGTATCACACCTGTGATCAAAAGTTCTGTAATACTTCCCCACGGAAAGCAGACGTGGAGAGGTCGCTATCCATCAACCTTTCTCTCGTCACACGAGAGCGCACTCTACTCGGGGAAAATGTTATTAACGGACTCCGGGCAACCAAAGATATGGTTCACTTTTGTGACCCTCAACAGAATCACCCTGAAAAATTGCCAGTCACAAAAAAAGTAATCAATGCTGCTAGATGTGCTCATTCTGAGTGCATAAGGAGACAAGAAATTGAACGCAAAAGAGAAGAGGAAAAGGAAAATGTTCAACGAACGATTTTGGAGAAAGAGAGGAAACAAATGAAAAGGCAGAATATAAGTCTCGAAGAGAAGGAGGAAACATTAATCAGTAAAGCAGGGCTGCCACTCTTCCGGTTTTTTTAGAATGAACTAAGTAGTGAGAAAATGTTTTGTCAGAGAACAAACAATTTGGATTTTGAACAATATAAATTTTGAAAGGGGCCCTTCAAAATTGTGAAATGGCCCCTTTGAGATTGTGAAGGGGGCCCCTTTAAGATCGTGAGGGTGCCTTTTTGAGATAGTGAAGGGGACCTTTTGAGACTTCGAAGGGGCCCCTTCAAGAGCGGGAGGGGCCCTTTTGAGACTGCGAAGGGGCCCCTTTAAGATCGTGAGGGTGCCTCTTCAAGATCATAAGGGGACCTTTTGAGACTTCGAAGGGGCCCCTTCAAGAGCGGGAGGGGCCCCTTTAAGATCATGAGGGGCTCTTGTGAGACTGCGAAGGGGCCTCTTCAAGATCATAAGGGGCCCTTTTGAGACTTCGAAGGGGCCCCTTCAAGATCGTGAGGGGCCTTTTTGAGACTGCGAAGGGGCTAATAGTATTGAGACCGGCACCCTTAAAGAGCATGTGCGGCCTTTTTAGATTATGTAGAGCTCTTTGAAATTGTGAACTGGGCTATGCAGATTGTAGGGGAGCTTAAAGACTCTGCAATTTTTAAGGGTGATCAAATTGAAAGCTGATGCCTTCTAGAAATCCGCTTGACTCTTGAGCAGAAAATTCTTTTATAAGGAGGTCAGTGATCCTTTCGTCAATCCTGAAGAAACAGGACGAAACGCAAGTAATTGAGGTTTTGAAATAAGAAGTAAATTTAGGCGGGAATGCTTGACGAGAAAGTTGTAATACGTAATTGTGGAGTCTATTATGAATTGAGTTCTGATCGCTTTGATGCTCTCCAAAACGTGTCTTTCAAGAAGCGTACCAGAAAAATCTATTAAAAAGTTTCGGAAACACAAGGGAGTGACGAAAGAATATTCTGTACGATCACTTGTTGCAAAATCGGCTAAATATAGGCGAAGACACCAGCGAAAATTGAAATCTCGCAAACAACTGCAGAAGTGATAAGGATTTCTTTTCGTGTCGATTTTGCGTTTCGTGTAGTTTTCGTGTAGAAATTCTGCATACCGGTACATTCAAAAATTCTCTCTAATTCTGAAGCTACCCCTCCGATTCAAATGAAAAGGATTGTAAGGAGAAAGTACACAGATTCACCTGTAGGCTCCATGTACAATTTCATGGTGATTGGCCAAGTCGATTCTATGGCAAAACAACTCCATTTGTTCTACTGAGTATATATTACTCATACAGTATGAAACTCATTATAAACGCCAAGAAATTTTGATTCACAAAACCTCCCTCATCATGACATTTTGAAATAACATGGAGCTGAGAAAAGTTGTAAGCCTAATTCCTGTTTGATAATGTAATGCCGAGAAAGTGCTTTATACATTCCAGGGGGTTTCGCCTGCAGATCATTAAATACATCAAAATTCCATTACTTATACTCTCAAAAGGCTGGAGGTTTCGCGTGCAGGGCTTTGAAAATATCAAAATTCTACTAGAGTAGGTGCGGGTAATATGGGACGGCGGCTAATATGGGACACTTAACGAATATCTTCGAAAAAAGATACTTCCTGCAAATATTTTGGAATAATGAAGGTTGTTATTTATTGATGTGATCATTAGCTGCAAACACACAAAATTAAAGCGAAATCGGCTGCATACTTCCGCTTGTGTGATTAAAACACAAGTGATATACGAATTTTTGTAGGTCAAAAATAGGTAAAAATTTGAACTTTAGTAAAGCTATCATTATATCATCAATCAAGTGTTCTCATGAATTTAAATCCATTGGATATGGAAGCTGGGGTCTTGTGCTATGCTTACAATATTTCACTTTTTCAATTTAAGAATTTTATCAAATATTTTTATAGCTTTTGAAATAAGGTATGTATGGAGGTTATTATGGGACACTCTAAGCGTTATGTCTCTCCAGCTTAATAAACCTCATCGTGTGAGCGACAAGGATGAATTGCAGCTGAGAGACCAAATATATCCGGTGTCTTAGGTAAAGAAAATAGGACTATGAAGAAAACAAAATATCGAAATATCTCCTATCCAAATCAACCTGTTGTAATGGATAAACAGCCTCAAACATAAACAAGTGACCCACGTAACTTCTGTCAGTTCTGTGATGGGGAGTATAGTGATGACCTAAGATGTGGTCTTCAGGTTGACTGGATACAATGCCAGGCCTGTGATTACTCCTCAAATTCCTCAAATTTGTTTATTACTCCTCAAATTCCTCAAATTTGTTTATTACTCCTCAAATCCTCAAAAATTCGTCAAATATAGCTTAACTATGAGAAATTCCTCAAATACGACACACTACAGACTAAATGTCGGATAATGTATTGTTTTTCGGCGAATGGCGATGATATGTAAACTTCCAAACAAGGAGCTAAGATAGAATCCTGTAACATGTACCCTGCATCCATGCTGCTAATCATGAATCACTCATTATATATTTCTTTTCTTTTTCTTCTCTCATGATTTATAACTTCATAACTTTTCTCTCACACACCTGGTAGATTTTAGATAGCGTAATCCCGCTGTGCTAGCTAGATCTGATATTTTGATTGGAAACAGACCTGTCCTTTTATCATCTGAATGGGCAGACTGTTAATAGAATCTTTTCAATATATAAGTGATAAACATAATTTTGAAAAGAGCGACTTACTCACCAATTCATTCCACATGAGAGGAGAACCGTTGCTTGTCCTTCTAGTATTTTTAAATTTCTAGACATTTTAGGATATAATGATTTTCTTTTAGCCATGTCATATTTAGCACATCAAAAATCAACCAGTCGTTAGCTTGTTTCTTTAATTTTGTTACCTTGACGCACTTTGTTACGTTGAATACGTTAAATGTCGTTTTCATTTCTGCAAGCTACAGGACTGCAGATGTTCCGGTTCGTCTGGACCTATTTTGCTAAGCAGAGAAGTTGTCCGAAGTTATTGTCTGTCGAACTCACTCATTAAATGCTTTCACGTATTTAATGAGTGAAACACTGCGATCAACCTACAGAAATTGTATATTACTTATTGTTTATTGCTTAGAATCCCAACAATAAAATGCACATTCAATTATTTTCATTAATTATCTTGACCTTTTTCACAACCTTCTTTTTATGTTTCTGCGACTATATGGCTGCAAAATGCATGCCTGTACTTCTTAAAGAACTTAAGGATATCGATCTTCCATATCCATTATATGATAACATATAGGTAGCCCAGCCCACTTGGATTTCAGTGCTCTTATCAACTGAAGCGTTTGTTTCACTCACTCTCTTCCATTTTATTTCCGCTGAACATGAACACATCCGACGGGGTAAAGCGGATGGTCCCTAAATTTAGTGTCTACCTGCCTCCTGGTCACTAGCGTGCGGGGGTTGGAAGCGCATGAAGCTCTGCTCATGAGCCTTTTTTGTAGCTACATTTTCCAGGGTCTGCCGACCGACATTTATCCTGGATGAATTATTCACTTATAGATCGTTTTCATAATTTGCTGAACACAGGTTGGTGTGAAACTAGTGCATACATTGCTTATCGTTGTATGTGAACTTCGATTAATTAAGACAGTGAACCACATAGTACTGGGTTGGTGGATTTTCAACCTGGGTCTACTGCAAGATGTGGACGTCAACATCTCTGCGCAACTTCATGCGAATAGAGGTGATGATCTTTCACTCTTTGCCTGTATGAGACCAACAACTCAACTGGCAAGCCTGTTCCCGACACTTGTTTTGTGTTGTATGAGAGAATTCATGTTCATTTGAATGTAGATCGGAACGATATGATCAAACGCTAACAAGTAAACAAAATCCACCAAAACTTATGTAGCATAAAGTAATATTAATAGATTAGTGTGCAATGTGGCGTATCCTTCATAATAAATTACTGACTTTTTAAGTCACGAGCATTCTATCAACGATTTTAAGCTTTCTATACTTATGGGTTACTCTTCTCCCAAATTTGTCTAAAGTCCGTAAAAATTAATCGTTGCAAGCCCCAGATGCATGTGGTTGAGGATATATCCTACATTTAAAAAATTACAGTCTACAAATCTGACAAGCATCATTGAATTGGAGACGATAGCGTGAAGCAGAGCGATATCAGCAGCTTGATCTGACATCCTCTGTTCGACGCATTTTAAGCAGATAATACTTGAGCCAACAAATTAATTTCGTAACAACGCGGGAAGTGATTATGACCAAGTCAGTATTCCTTTGCAATATACACAACTTCAAAAAGTGTGGTGTGGTCAACCCTTGGGTTACTTTCTTCGTTGTGACTTTCATGATTTGAAGTTTGGCCCAAAATCCGTGCTAAAATTTGTGGTTTTCTTGCAATTGTCATATTAGGCTCCGTTTCCATTCCTCAAATTTTTCACAAAAAATCCTCAATTTTTTCAAAGGCTAATCACAGGCCTGAATGCACTCAAAGTGGATCGTGGGTACACGAGGATTGCGCTGGAGCAAATTGAAAAGTACATTACATTTGCTACGATTGTGAAGAAGACCAGTGAATTGATTAGATACTTTATAGACTCTCTGATAATTCGTTTAATTCGTTGCTCAAAATAAAACCAGAGCTTACCGGGAGTATTTTTTTTATCTTATTGATAGTGGGCATTTTTGAAGTATCCTAATTTTGAGAAATACTAAAAGAGGGATATATTGAACATTCATCCTATTCATCTAGCTAAATATTACAGAATTAAACAGTCAGAGGCTTATCCCAAAAGCCTGGAGGCCATTCCTGCGGCGCTTTATAAAACATCAAAATTCTATTAGTTGCACTCCAAAAAGGGTGGAGGCCATTCCTGCGGCGCTTTATAAAACATCAAAACCCTACTAGTTGCACTCCCAAAAGGGTGTAGGTTTCGCCTGCGGCGCTTTAAAAGACATCAAAACTATACTAGCTACTCACATAAAAGGCTGGAGGTTTTGCCTGCGATACTTTGCCTCAAAATGGTTGAGCTCTAATTAATTATTATCTATGG
>CAJQUW010006913.1:0-102829 GCA_907163375.1 Prostheceraeus crozeri
TGAAACTTTATTTTTAACTTGCAAACTATTGAAACTTTATTTTATTTCTAACATATAAACAGATAGAACTTTATTCTTAGCTTGTAAACTGGTGAAACTTCATTCTATTTCTAACATACAAACAGATAAAACTTTATTCTTAACATACACACATACACACACTATTGAAACTTTATTTTCAATCTGTAAACTGTTGAAACTATATCTTTCATTTACAAATAGTAGAACGCTTAGTCTAACTTGTAAATCTTAAAACATTTCATATGGACGATGATGATAATAGATGAAATAGTGTCAAATAAATTAAGATAGCTTACACTTCTGATACAGGGATAGCAATCGACTGCGATCCATGTGTAAAGAGCTTGTTAGACTACGAAAGAGAGAAGTGTGTTATGTTGCGTGTGGCGCGTGAGTGTCCTCCCATTTCATTCCATTCATCAATTCGTCTCATTGATAGAGACAGGTAGAACTCATGGTTCTCATAACGTATGCAATGGAAAGTTTTAGGCAACCTTCGACAGTTGGCTAAATGTCGCCCTGGCGCGAATGCATACTACGTTGAGACAGAGGCAATCACTTGCAAACATGACGCAGAGAGGTTTAACAAGATTGACCATTGCCGAATGTCCCTTGCGGTATACATAGCTACGGGTTTCACCGCCGCCCTTTACAGGAACGCCCGTCGAAAGGAAGTATTACACCGAACTTCATTTGCAACGTTCAAGTTGACTGATAGCAGATTCAACTTAATGATAGTATTCGCCAGTCCGAAGACTGCCCAGGGCAAACCGCGAGGAGGTTCTATCATGTCTTGCCCCTAGGTGGCCCTTAAGAGAGCCGATGGTTCGTTCTCGGGAGTAATGTCATCTTACACCCTACCAATTCTACTGAGAGAGTCTTTGACTCTCTCTTTGGTAGCACTGTCGACTTCCACACTAACTGGTACATGGCTAAAAAGTGGAATGTAGCGCCATTCCGTTGGATTGACAGCAGTTGCTGTCATCGGATTGCCAATCCGAGCAAGATTATTAAAAACTCTGTCTTGCTCCTCTAGCCTGACAAACTCCTCAAATAAATTTCGCGGCCTTAACTGCGGTCCGCGAGGAGAGCTGACTTGACTGTTCGGCGTCTGCATGATTGAAATGAAATGAGAGGCAGTGGTTTATATACCCCTCTAATGCGACGCAACGTTCAAGTTGACTGATAGCAGATTCAACTTAATGATAGTATTCGCCAGTCTAAAGACTGCCCAGGGCAAAGCGCATTGAAGGCTCTATCATGTCTTGCCCCATAGTGGCCGATTATACGGTAGTGTGTTAGTAGATTTCAATCATTGAAAAGGGAAGATGAGAATCATTTCATTTGTCTCATCAACGTTTATCATGGGAACAATCATTGAAGGGACATCTAATGAATTACATTTCACTCTACTCCATATCATAAAGACTAACCTTTGTCGAATGGCTGAAGTACTCTGACCTGGCGAGAGAAAGCGTCACGTTGAGTATGAAGTCGAACGCCCAACATGAGCAACGGCTCAGAGGTTTCGGTCTAACAAACGACGAACAACCCGTGCAACACAATCCCTCTACGGCAGTACCCGCCGTCCCGAAGGAACGCTCGAGCAAAGGAGGTATTACAGCGATGATGTGCTTTATGAGTAGAAGTGAATCTCTTGATAGCAAGAGACTATTCAACTAGATAGCAAGTCAAAAATAACCTGATAGCAGGACAAATGTATAGTCAGTAATTTACACTTAGTGAGGAATGATAGATTTGAGTGTAGTGAGTGGCACTCGATCCCGTCGACAGCCCGAAGGCCTTGTACTGATCACTAGGGAAGTGAGAGATCTTCCCCGATACCCGCTCTTTACAGCTGAAGACATCATTGTCACTGCCCCGAAGTGGTAACAGGAACGCCGAGTCAAAGGTAGTGAACAGTAGCTGGGATCTAACCCCTCAAAGCTGCCTTAGACTTAGTTAAATTTGAAATCTGATAGCAGATTTGAACTTCGCATACTTGAAAACCTTGAGGAAACATCCCAAGTTGTTGCTTTGATCAGCTTGATAGCAAGCCGTAGAGAGCTTGATTCACCAGCGTTTTGCAATGGAGATGTTTAGAGGCCACCCATGACAAGATAGCTAAGACTCAACCGATTGGCGTTCAAAGTGCTACGTTGAGAGCTGTGTCAAATGCCCAACATGAGACATGAGTTGTCCCAGCGGTTACGGTCTTAAATATGACACATTCCCTTGCCACACTTATCACTACGGCATCGTCCGCCGTCCCGAAGGAACACCCTGTCAGTGGAATATTACAGCAAAACTCTCCGTGTCTTGCTCGCTTTCAGTGAAAAGCCGCTTATACCATGAGAAGACTGGCTCAGACATCATTAAAAATGCTTTCATTGACTTCAGCAGGGTCGAAAACCCCAGAAAACCTCCAAAACTAGTGAATTTAAATTTTTCAACTTTTTAGCACTACTTATGAAATTTTATAAGTAGTCCATCACTTAGGGCAGGTCAATAGCGACCGAACCTTTTTTGAATCAAGTCAAACGGACTTGTAGAAGCAAAGTTACGAGCCTTTAAAGTTTTGGAGTCTTTTATGGCCTGGAGACGAAGGCCATCTCCTGGCGAACCTCTAAGTCTGACGCCTTAGCTGATATCAGCAATGAAATTTTCTAAGTCGGTTTCTTACAGAAACTTGGAATTTGGAATGTCCGAAGCTATCATCGGAGCTCAGAGAGACGACCTACCTCTGACAGTCGTTCTCCTCTAAATGACAAGTCTCCGTTGGTTCCCAGCTTATATAGTGTGTGGCGATCAGCTGATGACGTAATACCCATCATCCAAACACTAAAAATCCCGTCTATCTCCGGTTCTAGTGCTCCGATTGAGCTGGAAATACACCATTTCCATGTAGAATTTGACGCTGAATCCGAATCTGGCCTCCGTTTTCCCATCCGATGCTTCGTTTTGGCTCTACAGTAGGCAGCCATCGCAAAAATTCTAACTCTGTCGTTTTTCCGAAAAATGTTGAAAATTTTTCTCGCCGATGACTTGAAACTCTCCGATTGACATGAAACTCACCATATAGATAAAGAATCTGACGCTGATTCCAAATCTGAAATCCGTTTTCCAATCCGATGCTTCGTTTTGAAGCTAGAGCCCAAAACGTCCCAAATTCTAACTCTGTCGTTTTTCGCCAATGTCCCAAAATCTTAAATGGCATCTCACATCTAAACGAAGACAGATAGGAACAAGCCGATTCTTTCACTGAATTTGTCTCACTCTTAGCTTTCAAACGAGCTATCGCACGACAAAATCCGTCCACTGGAAGCCAAAATCGAAGCAAGCTGTCCAGAGGGGGGGGGGGACGTCAGTGAAATTTCTAAATTTGATGAAAAATGTTTTGGTGACGGTCCCAGGTCGAAATTCTACACTTTTGAAAATTTTCAAAATTTTACCCATAAAAATGTCACACCCCCCCACCACCCCCCTATCCACACCCCCACCACCCCCCCCACCCCCCACCCCCACCACACCCCCACCCCACCCCCCCCCACCCCACCCCCTCCCCCCCCCCACCCCCACCCCCACAACCCACCCCACCACCCCCCCCCCCCCCCCCCCCCCCCCCCCCCCCCCACAACACCCCCCCACCCCCCCTCCCCCACCCCCCCCCCCCACCCCCACACCCCCCCCCCCCCACCCCCCCCCCCACCACCCCCCACCCCCCCCCCCACCACACCCCACCCCCCCACAACCCCCCCCCCCCCCACCCCACCCCCCCCCACCCCCCACCCCCCCCCAACCACACCCTCCCACCAACCCACACCTCCCACCACCCCCCCCACCTCCCCCCCCACACCCCCCCAAACCCCACCCCCCCCCCCCCCACCCCCCCCCCCCACCCACCCCACACCCTCCCCCCCCAACCCAAACCCCCCCCACCACCCCCCACCCCCCACACGCCCCCTCACACCCCCAACCCGCCCCACCCACCGCACCCCACCCCCACCCCCCCCCCCCAACCCTCCCCCAAACCCCACCCCCACCCCCCCACTACACACCAACCCCCCCACCCCCCAACCACCCACCCGCCCACCATACCCCACACCCTACCCTTCCCGCACCCCCCCACCCCACACCCCCACCTCCATGCACACCCCCCCCCCCCCAACCCCCCGCCCCCCAACCCAGAACCCCCACTCCACCCCCCTCCCCCCATGCATGCATGTTTTCCTCATCACCACCACCCGCCCCCCCACACTCACCCCCCCAACCAACCTCCACCGCCCCACCCTCCACCCCCCACCCAACCCCACCCCTCACCAACCCCACCCAACACCCCTCCCACACCTCCCACCCCCCCACCCACGACCCACCCCACCCGCCCCACCCCCCCCACCGCCACCCGACCCACACGAACCTCCCCCACCCACCCCACCCCCCCAAGCCCCACCGCTCTGACACTTAGGATTTTTTCAGGTGAGCGAGCTGCGACCTAAAATCTTGTAACCGCTCTAACTTTTGAACGAAGACAGATAGGAAGAAGCTGATTCTTTCACTGAATTTGTCTCACTCTTAGCTTTCAAACGAGCTATCGCACGACAAAATCCGTCCACTAGAAGCTAAAATCGAAGCAAGCTGTCCAGAGGGGGGGGGACGTCAGTGAAAATTTTTTCTCTCCGATTTCGCTGGAAACATCCTTCCTAACCCAAAATTTCACGTAGATTCCGAATCTGGCCTCCGTTTTCTCATCCGATGCTTCGTTTGGGCGCTACACACCAAAACGTCCCAAATTCTAACTCTGTCGTTTTTTCGAAAATGTTGAAAATTTTTTCTCTCCGATTGACTTGAAACTCACCATACAGATAGAGAATTTGACGCTGATTCCAAATCTGAAATCCGTTTTCCCATCCGATGCTTCGTTTTGAAGCTAGAGCCCAAAACGTCCCAAATTCTAACTCTGTCGTTTTTCGCCAATGTTCCAAAATCTTAAATGGCATCTCACATCTAAACGAAGACAGATAGGAACAAGCCGATTCTTTCACTGAATTTGTCTCACTCTTAGCTTTCAAACGAGCTATCGCACGACAAAATCCGTCCACTGGAAGCCAAAATCGAAGCAAGCTGTCCAGAGGGGGGGGGGGGACGTCAGTGAAATTTCTAAATTTGATGAAAAATGTTTTGGTGACGGTCCCAGGTCGAAATTCCACACTTTGGAAAATTTTCAAAATTTTACCCATACAAAGTCACTCTGACACTTAAGATTTTTTCAGGTAAGCGAGCTCCGACCTAAAATCTTGTAACCGCTCTAACTTTTGAACGAAGACAGATAGGAACAAGCCGATTCTTTCACTGAATTTGTCTCACTCTTAGCTTTCAAACGAGCAATCGCACGACAAAATCCGTCCACTGGAAGCTAAAATCGAAGCAAGCTGTCCAGAGGGGGGGGGGGACGTCAGCGAAAAATTTTTTATCTCCGATTTCGCTGGAAACATCCTTCCTAACCCAAAATTTCACGTAGATTCCGAATCTGGCCTCCGTTTTCTCATCCGATGCTTCGTTTGGGCGCTACACACCAAAACGTCCCAAATTCTAACTCTGTCGTTTTTTCGAAATATGTTGAAAATTTTTTCTCTCCGATTGACTTGAAACTCACCATACAGATAGAGAATTTCACGCTGATTCCAAATCTGAAATCCGTTTTCCAATCCGATGCTTCGTTTTGAAGCTACAGCCCAAAACGTCCCAAATTCTAACTCTGTCGTTTTTCGCCAATGTTCCAAAATCTTAAATGGCGTCTCACACCTAAACGAAGACAGATAGGAACAAGCCGATTCTTTCAGTGAATTTGTCTTACTCTTAGCTTTCAAACGAGCTATCGCACGACAAAATCCGTCCACTGGAAGCCAAAATCGAAGCAAGCTGTCCAGAGGGGGGGGGGACGTCAGCGAAAAATTTTTTATCTCCGATTTCGCTGGAAACATCCTTCCTAACCCAAAATTTCACGTAGATTCCGAATCTGGCCTCCGTTTTCTCATCCGATGCTTCGTTTGGGCGCTACACACCAAAACGTCCCAAATTCTAACTCTGTTAAAATTTTGAAGAAAAATTTTTTCTCACCAATTGCCTTGAAACTCACCCTACCGATGCAGAATTTTACGCTGAATCCGAATCTGGCAGCCATTTCACCATCCACGACAACCTAGACGGTCGCCCACGTCAACCTAGACGGTCGCCCACGTCAACCTAGACGGTCGCCCACGTCAACCTGGACGGTCGCCCACGTCAACCAGGCGGTCGGACCAACTCACTCGAGTCTCACACTCTGTCGTTGCAGAGGGGGGGGGAGTCAGCGAACATGTTGTGAACCAACCTGGCCGGCACACCACGACAGACCACAACCTCTGTCGTTCCAGAGGGGGGGGGGCGCGCTGTGTTTATTCTGGACCTTTTGTTACTACTAGCCCAGAAAGCTAATAAACTCCCTAAAATGTCTTCTCAAGACAAAGAAGATAATAATGTTTTTTTAGAAGAAAAAAACGTTATTAAAATCTTTAGAACAAAGTACAAACAAGTAATAAGACAAGAACTTAGTTGCACATTTCAATATTTTTGTTGTGTTCCACTGATACCAAAGAATTCAAATATTATATTTTAAAACTGAGAGAACTCGTTTAACTGCATTAGAAGAATTAATAAAACAGAAAAATATTATGAAAGAAAATCATAAACAAAATAGAATGATGAAAGTTGGTATACAATCTGATATGTTTGAAAAAATACAATTTACAAAGCAGATTGAATCTGATCTTGAAAAAACTTCTAAGCCACTTGAGGATCTTGAGAAAGAACTTACAGACCGCAATAAACAAATTGATATAACTGATCCAGTACAGAAAACTATAATAGATGATTATGGATTACTAGAACCAAACATAAAATTACCAAGATCTACACATTTCGAACATTCTACAACATGACTAGATGGTAAAGGACAAACTAAGTTTTATTTAGGTGGAAAAGAATTATTCATAAATCCTAAAGAAGGATTACTTTTTACTCAAGACAGAGCAGCCTTTCGTTTAGACAGAAATTTTGTAGACCTTTTAAAAGAAGCAGATTTAAAGCACCATGATGAATATGACCTAGTAAAATTTGAAACTATTCTAGATAACGTTAAAACGGCAAAAACTCTCAAACGTTATAAAACATTAGAAAACTTATTACCGAAAACAGGTACAGGTTTGACCTCAACTTCCACAACTTTTTACCTGACGATCCACAGGAATTAATAGGTAAATTACAGATCTCATTGTCTGCAACAAAAGAAGGTCACAATTCTAGTTTCAATGAAATTCATGCCATATTGAAAAGACTATTAGAAAAAGTAATCATAAGTAACAAAGACTTTTCTAACATAAGTAAAGAACTTTCAGTTCCTACGATGTGTAAAACTTTCGTTAATAAATGAACACAATAGAGTTGGAAAAAATTAATAGTCATTTAGAAAATCTCATTGATATTTTAAGGTCATCAATTTAGACCCTATTCTTCATTTAGAACAAGGAAAACATTGTGAAGTATTATTATTATGATTTTCAACATTTAATGCGATTCAAAATATTATCAAAGATGTAAATGACCAATTCAAATATTTTAGTGATAAAGGTAAAACTTGGAAAGTGCTGACTTTTCTTCCTGGTTCTCATGAAGTTGAATCAATTTCAAATGAAATAAAGAGACATTTAGGTATTCGATTTAAAGACAAGAAACAATTACATTTCGCAGTCGAACCAGCAGTTAATAAATTTTCTCTTACTTTAGATGAAAATCATCAAGTTGATTTTAGCATTGATATGTCTTTATCAAGACTATTAGGATTTGAAAAAAAAGTCTATAGTCAACGTTTTGACAAAAGTGAAAATATACCTAAAATAACTGAAATAAATTCAATCAACGTTCACTGTGACATTATAGAAGGTGGTTATGTTAATGGAAAACTAACAAATAACATTTTCAGTTATTCTGCATTTACAGTGCCGATTGGATACAGTGTGAATGTAATCCCAAAATCATTAATATATTTTCCAGTTACAAGAAAAGCAATTAATTCAATTAGCATTAGAATAAAAGATGAGAAGGGAAAGGAAAAAATTTTGGAGGCAAAGAAGTAATGATACATCCTTTGTTGAGAGGGGTGTAAATCTCTCGCGGAACTTCGTTCCGTTGCGTGAAGTATGAGCATCAACTACTATCTTTTGTTTCGCTTCAAAGATAAAATGATATAGATATGTCTTTAAACAAAAAAGTGAAATTTAATGATCATTCAAACTTAACAATTATAACAAGTTTTATCAGTTATCTGTGGTCGCTCAGGTTGTGGAAAAACTTATCTATTATTTAAAATTCTCACGATACCAACCTTTTTAGATTATAATAATCTTATATTTTATACAGCAACAGCAGAAGAACCTGTTTATCAACTCTTGAAATACGGATTTGAAAATAACCTTTCAAAAACCGGAATTGCTTCCTTATTTGAAGAATGTGAAAAATCAGAATATGAGGAAGAAATAAGTTCATGGTGTGACGAAGCAGCTGAAAATAATAACATAATGGAAACAATACAATTAATAGACGATATCGGTAATATGTCTGATCCAAGTAAAGTAGCCAAAACAAGGAAACATTGCATAGTTTTGATGATTGTGCAAATAATGGAGATCAAACAATACAGAGAAAATATTTTTCAAAAGGTAGACATAATAATTGTAGCGTGTTCTATTTAACACAAGGCATGTATTCATTAGATGAAGGTGTTATTAGAAAGAATTCAAACATGTTTTTACTATTTGAAATTAATTAAAGAAATCTAAGTAATTTATTAAAAGATCTATGTCTAAGAGATAGAGACGAATTTAAACAATCATGTGATAATGCTTGGTCTCAAGATCATGGATTTATCACTGTTAATAATAATAAAAAAGTACATGACAGAGTGATCGAAAATCTTTTCGCGGAGTGAAAACGGAAATGAAACGAACGAATCGCGTAGCGGCAATTAAATTAATTTTATATGAATGATTTTTATTCATACATACATATCAAACATTAACAGTATGGTAAAGTAGTTATCCCATCAGTTAGGATCCTTCTTTTATCATCAAATGGATCTAATGCTAATTTATATTCCTCTTTCAATAGAAATAAGCCAATGATTACATACATTCCTTATTTTTTTATTAAATAGTGCATTCGTATAATTATCTAATATTATTTGTTTAGCTATTGTTGCTTTCGCAATTCCTTTTTAATGTTTTTTTTTCTTTGGCTAATTCATTATTATTATTTTTGAAACTTTAAGTATTGTTACAATAACATTTTGCCTTTAAAGATACAGCTTCTTTTATGAATTCTTCATTCTCTTCTAATTCATCTTTTACTTTACATAAATCAGAAGGATGGATTATATCTTTTATTTTTCTATTTCTGTATCAAATGAAGAATTATGTGGTATTGTTAACTCCAAGAAAACAGAATCCGTATCGCTAAAGTGCAACTTATAGTTTTCACCGCAAGCAGGGTGATACAGAAGTAGTCTACTGGTTTCAACTAGCTGTAATTTCTTTAGTACTGCAGATATCAACTTGAAATTTGCTGTGCTTAGGCTGAAGACTGGGAAATTTTGCCTGACAAATCCCTCGTCTATGATAACAGATAAAAGATCTAGTAAAATACATGTAAAAATTATACATTTACATTAATTAAGAAGTCTCGATAATTTAGCTTAAAAATATAATTACTAATTAATCATTAATGCCTGAGTAGTGTCATTCAATATGTCTTCCCTCGACTTGGAGTAGGTGCTGCAGACGACTTTCAAATGCAGTGATAGCATTCCTTCGTGTTTGAGGTGAAATTCTTCTTATTTCCAGCTCAATACGTCTCCTCAACTCATTCAGATTGGCAATGTGAGTTGTGTAAACTTTCGCTTTGATGTCGCCCCAAAGCCGGAAGTCAAGGGGTGTTAAGTCTGGACTCCGAGCTGGCCAGTGGATATCTCCCCTCCGTGAAATTAGTCTGCCGGGGAAGATGTCGCGGAGAAACTCGCACGCAATCTTCGAAGTATGGGGTGTAGCACCGTCCTGCTGGAAGAAAAGCGTACCATTCTCAAAGGGTTCGAATTGCTGCAGTTGAGGGTATAGCCATGTCTCAAGCATTTTCCTGTAGCCTTGGCCATCAACGTTGGCGTAATTTCCTTTGTCGTCGGTAAAGAAGTATGGACCGAATATGCGATCCCATGTTACACCCACCCAGACACAGACTTTTGGCGAGTGTAGAGGCTTTTCGATAGTGAAATTCGGATCGGAAAGAGCATAATAACGGTATTCCACTTGTTTACTCCACCACACGTGTGGAACATTGCTTCATCACTGAAAAGAATTTGCCGGAAAAAGTTAGGATTGCGTTCGAGTTCATTTAACATTTCTGAAGCAAAGTCAACACGATTTCATGATCCTCCTCATTCATGGAATGGACGGCTGGTAGTCTATAGGGATGGAATTTCGCCTCCTTGAGTATGCGATTCACAGTAGGCTGCGATAAGTTGTGCTCGTTCGATAAACGGCGCTGTGAAGTCTGAGGATTATCTTCAATGGATTGAAGGACACGAGAAACGTTCTCATCGCTCCTTGCGTCACGGTCGCGTCCATTCCTCGGTAATGATGCCAGTCCTAATGTGTGGGCATCTTCTTGGGCTTTTCGGGTGGTAGCCGGACAGGGTCGCGGATCACTTGATCTGAGTCCAAAACGCTTCGCGAATTCTCTCTGCACTGTCGTTGCACTATCGTGTGTATCCATCAAATGAGCTAAGAAATAGCGTTCCACTGGAGTACGGCGTTCCATAGCTGACACAATGCTTCTGTCTACTGAACAAGAATGAATAAAAGAGAACGATTCACAGATTCAATTTTGAACTTGAAGCTTAAGCTATCGATTGACAATTATTGTTGATGAATAAGAGACGACGAGTGAATTTACATAGATAGTTGATGGCATATGACATAGAAAGCTAACACTTGAAGAGTTGAAACACTGTGGTTGCTCGCAATGCACATAATTGACGATGAAAAGCAGTGTAAGAAACTTCAAATGACTTCATTACTTAAAATCTGCAATTATTACAGGTGTTAATAGCACATGTACATGTACATGTATTTTACTGGGTCAATTATCTGTTATCATGAACTGGGGATTTGTCAGGCAAAATTTCCCAGTCTTCTGCCTAAGCACAACAAATCTCAAGTTGATATCTGCAGTACTAAAGAAATTACAGCTAGTTGAAACCAGTAGACTACTTCTGAATCACCCGTAATATAGTAAATCCGATATTATTAAATGTATCATGTTTTACAGTGCTTCGTCTTAAATGCATTGCACATAAATTATCGCTAAATCCAGTAGTTCTTTTATATGTAGGCTTCCTTGTCAAATTTTAAAATCGATCACTGTTATAAACTATTTCAATATTCTGTCTTTTACGTACATTTTCTAAAGTTTTACCATAAAACGCATTATCCAAAAGTTTGAGATAATCATCTCTATTTCTTTTAGCTTCTTTTTTTCTTGATATTAAACTCTATATCTTCTTTTAGCCAATTTGAATTTTTATGTATATAAATTTTCGATGTATTCCAGTAGGACATTCTTCCGTCTTAATATGTTTCATTTCACTAAATACCAATCTAATATTCTACCTTAACAACAACATATTTATATTTATTAGTTTGCATTAGCATTAGTTTCTTAGATGGTCTATAATTTTTAGGCATTATAGTCTTTTGATAATCTGTAAAATCTTCATCATTATGTTTAATATTTTTAGGACAGCAAGGATAATATTTTGTTGTTTCTTTTATGTCATCTGAATATTCTAAATCAACTTCATATGCGCATCCATGTTCACCTTCAATAGTTCGTTCATACGTGCAATCATCAGCCCATTCCATTTTTCATGTTGGTAATTCTTGCATCATACAAGAAGCATATAAGCTATTATAATCATAATATAATAAATAGTTTTCTCTCACTAACTCATTAACTGTAGCTTTACATTCATCATTAGATATAAGTCCTTCTCTATTCATTTTAGACATTTTTAGTAACTGATATTTTTGCTCTGGTGTTATTGCTTTAATTAATCCATATTCACGCGGATTTACTTTCTTTTTAACATTTAACATATCTATTACCTAAAACAGATGAAACACCACCTCTTATTCCAGATTCAAGGAATAATAGTTTATCATAAGTATTTTCTTGATAATTTTTAAGTCGGACGTTAGTATGTTTTAATCCTGCGAACCATGTTAAACCTGGAGTACTGTATGTACAACATGGATCTATTCCATAATATTCTAAACACATTTCTCTAAAGTTTTCAAAAAGATCTGCAAGTATTAATGCATCTATCTGAAGATATTTCATTGTATAATCGTGCATTGTTTTACAATTTAATTCTTTCCAATTCTTTTTAACTTCTTCATACTCTTTTTTCGTTAGTTTGGTTTGCCTTATTGTTGATATATATTTTCTACGTGGATGAAGTTGTTGTTCTTGCATTATTTCATTTATTCTACTGATATCTCCAGTTATATATTCATATGGAAATATTCCTTTTAGGAGCTTTAAAATATATATATATATATATATATATATATATATATATATATATATATATATATATATATATATATATTCAATATTTTACATTGATCAGGTTTTAATTTTTTCCCATGTTTTCTAATGAATATGGACTGAAAAATCTCATTGCATCTAATATTCTAATACAACAAAAAAAGCATTGATAAATATTCTTTTTCTGTTTTACATAGAGCGCTTGTTCTTAGTAGTTGCAATATTTCAGATGAGAATAAATCTTTTATTATTAAATGGAAATCATACTTAGAACCATTGTAGAAATATAAAGGAACAAAGTTATATCTATTTTTATTTGCATTAAGATTACAAGAATTATGTGCTGCACCTCTATATGTTCCATTTCGATGATCGTGATCTTTTACTTTATCGATACCTAATTCTTTATTACAATAATAACATCAAGGTTCTTCTTCAAACTGTATCTCTTCTTCATCCGTTAAACGAGCCATCGGTATATTTGTTTTCAGTAATTGTGAAAATTGGTTTTGTAGTTCTTCTACTTTCTTTGTAGACATTTCTGAACTATCCTCTCCATAGTATTAAATATATCTTGATTGAAATAAATTATGCAAATTTGAATGAATATACATTCCCCAGCAAAATGGTTTTTGTGTATAGATAATCTTACTTTTTGTACCTGAGTTATTATTATCCAGTAGATGCTTCAAAATCACAATATATTGAAAAAGGTACTAAATTTTTATGGTACCATTTATTGTATTCTAGATAATCTTCTTCACGAAAAGTATTTCTAACTGCTTCATTTTCTTGGCAATTTGCAAAATGATTGTTCAATGCTTGTTCAGTTGTAAAACTAGTCATGCATTGAAGACAGGAGAAACTAACGTGATGTGATGATTTTGTAAATACAGAAACATCTTTACATAATGCATAATGTCCTTCGCATTATATTATGTTCTTTTGAGCTGGATAATCTCGAGAACCTGAACGTCCTTTGTAATTATTATTATTAACCATTATTGGTGCTAATGTTTTCTTGATCTCATGTTTATCAATGTATATTAGTTTTCCTTGGTAAAAAATATTATGATGCATGTAATTACCACGCTCATCATACTGTATTTCCTTTTTACATTTTTCCTTATTATCTAAATAAAGCTCTACATTTTCACCGTTTACAGTTTGATGTAATGTATTTTTACAATCTCCGATTGAGATATACTTAACAGTTAAATCAAATGCATTTACTTCTACAATATGTTTATTTTTATGATGAAACTTTGTTAGTTTATTATATCCATATGGAAATTCATTAAAACCATCAGAGAGATTAAATTTATTTATTTATGCATTCTTGTTTATTGCAATTACTCAATCTTTCTTTATGATTTTTTGCTGGATGTAAATTTGCTATAACACTCCAAAGAAAACAGCATTCATCATCTCTATTTTGCATGTTAATTATTTGTGAAGAGCTGAAAGCTAAAGGAACATGACTACCACCGGTACTATTTTTATTTTTATTAGTTACCAATTTCTTAGAACCTATTCTAGCAAATCTCCATCCAGATTCACGTAACTCTGCTTCAGCTTTAGCATTATATAATCTATTTATCATTATTTCAAATGTGGGTTGTATATCTTCCACATTATGAATTTCATGCGTTTTAGTAAAGTGCCCTTGTATTTTTTCTTTCCATCGTGTCCAATCTTCTTATAACGTACTTCTTCATTCACATAACATTTAAAAGACTTTCTAAATATACAATAAAAGTTTGTCAATATACTCGTATCAGAGCAAAGTTCTAGGAATTCAAAGTCTGCGATACTTTCCGTCCAGTTCGAATTAGAACCAGAATCAATTAATACGTAGTGGGAACGCCCTTCGGTTCCAAATAAATACCTTGTGTCTTCTGTTGAATTGATCTCTTCAGCAAAAATTATTTTATATTCAGAGTGTGGATAATTATTTAATACTCTTTTAACTTCTACATTAACAGGTAATGCATTTATATAGTTTATGTAGGCCCTATTATCTAATTTAGTTGCATTACTTTCATCGCATTTGTCTACGTTTTCTTGATGTGATCTACTTCGTAAATGAGATTGATAACCTCTATTTGTTTCTGATTGTTAATTACATAATCTACAATAAAATTGTTCGGATTGGTTTTGGTTTTTGTCCGCCATTTTAAACAAAATAAATTTATATCATACTTCTTGCGCAGTTAAATTCTTAAATTTATATAAAACTTCTTAAAATCTTTAGCCAAAGGTTAAAAGCATTGAATGCATTTCTCAAGTTATTGATATAACTTCTCATAGTATTTAATGAATCAGTAATTACTAATCTAGGCAATCTAATCTTTAAAGGGTTCAACCCTTTATATTATGGAACCGGGTACGTGGAGGACTCGGCCTCAGGGCCATATCACCAATCTAATCTTTAATTTGTAATACTTTGTTAAGACACTAATTAATGATGCTATATTTCTAAAAGATGAATAACAATATTCGCAAACAGATTCGGTCATTTTTAAATACAATAAAATGATGTTTACAAACGTCGGCGGTGGTGTTATATACCAAATGCAAAAGAATCAGAAATAGAAATAAAAAAACTATATCAAAAAAACCGGAGACATTTTATCAGGTCCATTACATCTTCCCACTCTTCCACAACAAAGTACGGAGTTAACGAATAAACAATATGTTGATGCGCACATCGACAGAGTTGAGAAATGGATGAATGAACTTCTGGCTCCGCTGATGAAAGAAACAAAGCTTCTAAAGCAGAATGATAAAACACTCAAGCAAAAGTTAACATAGCTAAGATCTGCGAACTCAGAGTTCGTATTAAAACAGGAGAAAAGATAAAGATATAGAAGCGGATGTACTTAAACTTAATAGAAAACTAGCGGAACAATCAAATATTGCAATCCTCTTATGTAAAGTCTGCAATTCACCAGAATAAACAACTGAAAAACTTTCAACCACGAATCAAAAATTATTACGTCAAGTCCTGTCTACCATCCAAAAGAGAATCGATGAACTAAGTTCCCGCATTGCGGTACAAATGAAGTTCATGAACAAAATCGTTAATGAAGCAAAATCTCTCTATCTGAAGATTAGCGAAATGAGAACCCTTAAAAAGAATTTAGAAAATGAGTTAAAGAATAACTATAAAAGTGTTAAAGAACAGTCGAATGCTATTGAAGAACAGTTGAATGTTGTTAAAGATCAGTTGAACGCTCTCAAAACGAATTTGATGAAGTATGGAAAAATTGGAAGTTAATAAAAAAGAAATTAAAATACGCTGTTTGGCGCATTGAATAGAGTACAAAAGCAGGTTAATAAAGTAATTGACCGGTTGTTGAAAAGTTACACTAAACAATAAAACAGCAAACCTAAAGCTAAACTAACAACCGGCCAATTAACCATAAGAACTGAAACTTAAATTTAAACCTATAAAATGCCTGTGATATATAAACACAATCTTAAACAATTTACATCCAATCAGAGGGCTGTAAACGAACCATCTATGAAACCTGTTTACCATTATAACAGTTTGGAGACAATCCAAAAAGAAGGAGATGGTATGTTTTCTGGAATCGGAAGTATTGCTAATATCATAAAAAATAATAAAGATTTGATTTTATCTGCAGCAAAAGGAGCTGCTGCAATTGGAAGTGTTGCTAATGCAGTCTCTAATGCTGCTAAATCACAAAATGAACTCAAGCAAATAGAAGCTATTCGCAAACTTAGGAATGAAGCAAAAGAACTTGTATAAGAACAAAAAATTTCAGAGGAAACAAAAAATATAATTGCGAAATTACAATCTGAAAACACACAGACCGAAAGCTTGGAAGAAATAAGAGGTAGCGGATTAGGAACATTCCCATAGGTTTAAAGTGAAAGTTAATTTATTTTATATAAAATGACAACGCTAATTGAAAGCAAATTTAGATTAGATGATCCTCCATTTGTGAGTTATAATAGTAGCCAATTCTAGCCCCTTTTTCCAGCATTGCACTAAAGTACATGTCCTTGCTCCATTCATCGGAGCACACGCCCACGCATCAGTAGCGAAGAAGACAGGAAACAGAGCACACGCCCACGCATCAGAGCACGCATCGGCGCACTTGGGGGTTGAGCACGGAGCACCAATCGGAGCACGCGGCGCCGAGCACGTGTGATGAGTCACCGCACGGTATATAAGGAAAGCGCTGTCAGAGAAATTCATTCTCATTCTAACCATGCAGTACGCGTGTGAATTCTGCCGTCAGTCCTTCTCTCGCTTTCAAGACTGTATTGCTCATGGAGCAGCAGAGACGGGTCGCAACTATTGTTGGACATGCTGTAAATGGTATGGAGACGAACACGATTGCCGCGCGTTTAATTATGGTGATGACAATGACTTGCTGTGTTTGGATTGCGACGGAAGTTTCGACGTGGAGGCATACCATAAGCATGCGTGTGTGGGACGGTGTCGCTACTGTGATGTAGCAGTGAATGCTGAAGCGGAAGGATGGGATGAACATTTGTGTCCCTACCTGTTTGAGTTCATGCAAGAGGGCGGTGCAGCTGTGGAAGAAGAACGGATCATGGACGGTCGCGGATATAATTATCGATTTACCCCTCATCAAGCCACGAATGAATGGAAGGTCTATTTAAATTCAATGTATGCGGACTTGTATCGTGTGATTGTACAACAACACCCCCACGAGGATGTGAAAGTGTTTGTGAGTATGAGACTCAGGTTTGCCAAGACGGATATGTCGACGGGTGAAGAGGAAGTGAGAGACATCACCACACCCCCATACATTCACGAAGGCGTCCAAGCACGCAACTTTGATTCATGGTTCCGTGACATGGTGTCAATGTTTGAAGAATTTGTTGAAGACTATCGAGAAGATGGATCAGGATTTGCGGTGAAGGAAGTATTGGAGTTACTAGTTCAAACAAGTTCCTTCCCTAATTTTCGCATGGGCGCACCGATTCCTATTCACCGAGATATCAAGCTCTGCAAAGGCATATGTGTGTTTCACCGCAACACGTATACATCACATTGTTTTCAAGACAGTGTCCTCTATGCACTGGCCTACCAAGACAATCGCATTCCTCGACGTGAACGTGCTAATTCCCGCACCAAGACATCCTATGACATTTATCAGAATGAGCTTCCTGCAGTGCGCAAGTTGAATTTGAACCAGTATTATCATCTAGACTTTTCCATGATGACGTCAGAGGGGTTGATGAATACACGGGATATTCAGGAGTTTGAAAAGAAGAACAATATCATTCTTCGTATCCACGTGCATGACAGTAAAGGATTTGTGGGTCAATTATACCCGGTGCGTCAAGCTGTGAAGGAGAACACACGCATTGTTCATCTGGTGATGGTGACACGGTACGATATGGAGGATCAGTCTGGACATTTTCTTCCCGTGACGGATTTTCAGAAATGTGCTCGCATGTGGTATCGGAATATGAGCCAAACGCAAGTAAAACGATTTGAAACATGCGAGTTATGTAGCTTACGATTTAATTTCTACGAAAAGGGGATGAAGTATGGAAAGACAAAGGATATGGCGCACAAAGAACGTGTGGAACATCAAGCCAAATGCGATGGAGGATTTTTTCAGATGGAAACGACCCCGGAAGATACGAAACCGCACGAATTTATCGACCACGCGAAAACCACTCAACCCCTCGCTGTGATGTATGCGGACATTGAGAGCATGATTGATGCCGTGTCCAAGAAGCATACGGCAGCGTATGTGGGATCCTATGTGGTGTGGCATCCGGCGCTGGACAAGAAAGAATCGGTGGTGATCCATAAGGGGAACGAGTGCATTCCTGCCTTTATTACACACATAAGACAGGTGGTCTGGTCGATGTTTGATCACATGAAAGCGACAAACCGTAACATGAAACTGACGGAGGATGATATGCGGGACTATGAACAGACAGCTCAATGTAACATGTGCGGATGTGATGTAAAACCCCAGAAGCAAGGTGAAAAGAATGAGCCTACGACCAAGGTGCGAGACCACGATCATATCACGGGCAAATATCTGCAAACCCTGTGCAATGCATGTAACCTGCGACGACGTCAATCCCGGAACACATTAAACATCTTGTTTCACAATTGGAAGGGATATGACAGTCACCAGGTGATTGTACAAGGGTTTACCAAGCTGGATCACAAGTATAAGATCGAGCCCCTTTATGTGTCAGGAGACAAGACGTTGGGAGTGACCATCGTTCTTCCCATGCCATCCAATACCCTATATAAACTCCGATTCATCGATTCATGTCAGTTTTTGAAAGACTCTCTAAACAATTTGTCAACGACCATCAGTGACTTTCCTCACTCAAATCACATATTGAGCAACATCTATCCGAATTGCGATCACACATCTATTCGGAAAGGATATTTTCCCTATACATATTTTGACTGCTGGGATCGTATCCACGAGACTCAATTGCCTCCGAAGGAAGCATTTTATAATGATTTGAGTGAGAAGGAGTTGGAAGAGGATGAGTATGCTATGGCACAAAAGGCGTGGACAGAGACGGGGTGCAGCACGTTTGAAGATTATATCCACTATTATTTGACAGTGGATGTAGCCTTGCTCGCAGACATCTTCGAACACTTTCGAAGTGAAATACGCGACGTGTCTGCATTGGACCCCATCCACTATTTCGGCACACCTGGCTTGACCTATTCATTTTTCTTTAAAAAGACACAGGTCAAGTTGGAGAAATTGCATGACGTGGATATGTACCGCGTGTTTGAAGCAGGGATTCGTGGAGGGATGACATTTGTGAATCAGCACCGCGCGCAAGCAGAAGAAGGGACTCACCTGTTTTACATCGATGCGAACAATTTATACGGTGCGGCCATGATGGGACCTTTGCCGAAGGATTGTTTTGCCTGGGTACGACCGGAGGTCTTGGTGGACATCAACGACGAATGGGTGAGACGATACAATGTCAATGGCACCACGGGTCATGTACTGTGCGTCGATTTGGAATATCCCCCACACGTCCAAGATGCTACGGAAGATTTACCATTGGCTCCTTACCGCGGGACGGCGAAATGGGAGGACATGTCTCCCTATATGCAAGAGCTATGGCAAGAGTTGAACGGGAACCGACCCTTTCACTCAGCCAACAAGTTAATGATGACGCACGAGAATCGCAAAGAGTATGTAGTACATATCGCTGCTCTCAAGTATTATGTGGAGAAGGGTTTACATATCACCAAGGTTCATTACGGGATCTCCTTCAACCAAGAACCGTATATTCGCCCCTATGTTCAATACCATACGCAAGAACGCGCCAAGGCAACCACGAAAATGCGCCGCAATCTCCACAAGTTGATGGTGAACGCACTGTACGGTAAGACAATGGAGAATGTGCGGAAATATGGGAAGCACTATTTTGTTCGATCACCGAATGTATTTAGCAAATGGACACGTCATCCCTATTGCCAATCTTTCTTCAACATCAGCGACAAAGCCGTGGTGGTGAATGTGCGCAAGACCAAGGTAGACTTGAACAAGCCCATTTATATCGGGCAATGCATCCTGGACAACAGCAAGATTATTATGTACAAGCTGTTTGACCAGTGGAAAGCCAACAAGACGTGCACCTCAGTGGAACTCATTGGTGGGGACACAGACTCCTTCTTCCTCAAAGTCCGCAGCCGGTATACACGCGAAGAAGTGTTGCGTTCGTTTGAAACCATCCCCAATTTTATTGATAGGGAGGCGAAAGGCGTTCTCGATACCTCAAATTATCCCGTGAGTCATCCAGAGAGACGTACCGAGAATGCGAATCGTTTGGGATGTTTCAAGGACGAGTGTGTGGGAAATAGGGTGAAGGAGTTTGTATGTTTGAGTGCCAAGATGTACTCTTACATTGTCCTCAAAGGCAATGAGGAAGAAATCCACGACTGTCGCATGAAAGGAGTGTGTCAAGCAAAGAAGCGACAAGTGAAACATCAGAATTATGTGGACGCCTTCGAAAAACATTCCGTTACCACAGTGTCACAAACCCTCCTCCAATCCCAGCACCACGAGATGAGAACAGTGACGCAAGTGAAGAAAGCCTTAAGTATCTGGGAGGACAAGCGGTGTTGGTATTTACCCAATCGGAGCCTTCCCTACGGTAACCATCGGCTATATGAAGAAGGGTATCTACACCCCGCTCTCAAAAATGTCAAGGATCTGCAACCGCATGGTGGAGCTCAGAGCATCCTCCGCAATACCACTGCAGACATTGTTACCGCAACTCCCTCTGGCCACCTACCGAGCATCACGCCCTTGTCGAGTCTATTGGAAATGGAACTCTTCGGTCGCTGTACAGATTTTTCCACGGGGGTGTATCCAAATTTTGGGCAACCACTCTCTGGAAACCTACGATCGTATTTGTAGAGAGATGCGCCAATTACTCGCCCCCTACGGATTGGACGTGAGCGACCCAATCACAAAATCCTGCACCGTTCAATGTCAATGGAACTATACAAAAGACCGCATGCAAACCATTCAACAGTTGCCATCGACATCAGTGATTTCCAACGAGCGCGAACTGTTTCCCGGAACGTTAATACGCAAAGGTAATTTACACTGCTCCTTCTTTTCCAACGGAAGTGTGATTGTGACGGGTGTTTTATCGATTGCAGAAGCAGAATCGTTGGTGGAAGACATTCTCAAATCCCTATTCGAAGGAGATTCCCTCAATGAATCGGACAGCAACTAGTATCCCAACGTCGTGGGTTGTCGCAAGAGATCTGGGATATTCATTCAAAGCGATAGAAACGGTAACACATCTCAATGAAACGATCACTGCTGGTGAATTAGTGGATCGACTCATGGATCTCGATGAGCATGCTATGAATCACCATTTGGAGCGTAGGTGGATAGAGGATGTCTCCCTGCCACACTGCAATACAATGACATTGGCGCGATCTGGAGTGAAAAAAGTGAAAAAAGTGAGATTTGCAACGGATGTGTCAGATAACTCTTCCCATAAAAGTGACTTTAGAAAGAAATTAGAAGAAGAGACATTTCAATTATTATGTGAACGGAACTGTGTTACATGTTTTAAACAGGAACGGTCCCTTCTCTTTCTACCATGTTCTCATAATGTTATGTGTTCTACATGTTATAATCCCTTTGAAACGTCATCTTGTCCTCTTTGTGATCAAGACATTGCTTCAACAGTCACTGTCTATCGTGCATGATGTACGGAAAAACTCTGTGTATAGTGTATAGTGTACTATTACGAGTGACTGAACCTTGTACAAAACCTTGTAGTATTACCCTCTGTCTGAAATAAAAATACAATCATTGACATGATTCATTTCTTTATTGACTTCAAAACATGGGATAATGTAGAATACAAATAGGAATAGACAATTTTATCATTGAAGGACAAGTAGGTTTGAATGAGTTCTTGATCTTTCTCGTAAGCATCCAATGTTCGAAAGAAGGTCAGTGTTTTTTCCATAGACGTGTTAAAAGGACGTTGGTTTAAAAAGTAAATACAGTAAGCACCACAATAGGCTTTAGGTCCTTGTATACGCAGAGGGCGACGATAGTTTAAAGGATAAGGTGTTGTCGATAACCATTCGGTAACATGTGGATAGTGAGATGGAGTGAGTCCATAAGAGTCAAAGAATTCGCACACGCGTTGATCCGCATTTTGATAAAAGGCCAACCAATGCCTGCCAGGTTGATGAGAGCGATCACTATTGACAATAAGTGTCTTTGATTCCGGGGAATGAGCAGGAAGTAGATCAGCAGGAAACACACCTTGGAAGGGAACGTAAGAAGATTGGAGGAGACGATGAGCAAACGTTTGACAACTACACTGAATAGCACAGAGAAAATCATCTTCGCACATGCAGGCATTGAGTAAATGTTTCTCTTGTAATTGATTCATACCCTGCATGATTCCTTCGATTTCCGTGTTGCTTAACCAGTCTCCCATTCAGCCAACGCTGAGCTTTAATGAGACGATGTTGATAAAGAGATGTCCAAGCGATAGGAGGAACGTGATTCTCGGGCTCCTTCACCATATCTTATGAGGATGTCCATGCGCACCAACACTTAAATAGCGGGAGGGATATACGCACTGGAGATGACAGCATTCTCCGGTGTGACGGAGAATTGTTCGTCATGAATGACAAACATTAATAAATCCATATTTTGCTTGGTCGTATTCTCAAATTGCAATTCCAGTCCATATTGACGTGTATTGGTGGGTTGAACACTATCGATTTGTTTATCCAAGGTACAGTCAAAGGCGATAAAGTAACAGTATTTGGTAAAACTCTCCAAATCAATACCACATGATTCATTCGTGTTATAGACTTGAATCGCACGATTGAATTGACTGTAGGCAATCACGTCATCTTTGCAATTGATGGTGCCTCCTGTCATGATGGCTCCATTGGTGGTCATGGTGACTTGAGAGAGTCCATGCCTTTCAAAATAGAGTTTACGGCTTCCTGGATCAAACCAAGAGTTACTGGGAACAACCGCGAAAAAGATGAGTTTAGGACTCAATAGAGCAGCCACATTGGAAAACGTCTTCTTTTGTACTCCACTTTCAATCGTTTGTCGTTGGACGGTCATGCCATTGTAGCGATAATAAATGGCTTCTGTCTTGCGTCGATTCGCAGTTTTCAATTGCAGTTCTGCATTCGGTGTGAGCATGGGCATATACAATTGGAAAGACGTGATTTTGAACTTGTACTTTGTAGAGGTCGTCCCTGCAGGATGTTCCATATCATAAATGGCATATTCCGGTTTATTCAAGGTGAAAATGAGATCCAGTTGCATGCCTGGGGGCAGAGCAATCACTTGTTGGAACAAATTACATTTCAGGGGAAAGTCAAAGGTACGTTTAAATTTGTTGTCTGACCATTGTTTGAGAATGGCTTGATTGAGTGCATTCTCTTTATCTGTAAACTCTACCGCCTTAGTCTTTATCGTCTTCGTCGCTGCATCATACTCCGTGTCATGCATCACTTGAGGAACAGTAAATCCTTGTGTGACCATGTGTGTATTCTTCACATCATTGGTATATTGTAAAAGATTGCTAAGGTAAGCTCTCAAATAATACAAGTCATTGCCTCCTTCAATGGTGCGTTCATTCAAGCGGATAGTAATGTCGGAAAAGAGGGAGTGAGCCGTATTGTTGATAATAATTGCCTTGTCTGTCGCCTCACATGGCACGTCTGCTCCTTTAGCCGCATCATGTTTCATGAGTTGTACTTCCACGCGAAAATAGGCATTGCATACATCCATCCAATGAATGGCTAGTCGAGGGACCGTGAATTGAATGGTACCGGGATTTTCCAATCCATTGACTGGTGTCAGAACGCTCGTATGCTGAGAAGTACTCGAGACATCGACTTTATCACTTTGGAATACATCGTAACGCGCATCCAATAAGGCAGGGGTTTCCGCCATGCTTGATGGGACGGATGTTCTAAGATTGCTTAGTTCTTAAAAGAGCATGCGTTGTTTAGCACCTCCGCGATAACGCCCCATCAAACTTCCTTTTCCCCATTTCGTATGATGGGCAACGGCCACATGACCACGGCGACGTTTAGGAGCAGGTGCTTCCACCCGATCTCCTTCTTCATCCGTGAAGACGCGTTTCCGACTCACTTTATTTTGAATAGCTTCTACAACACGTTCGGGAGCAGTCTGTAAAGTGCGTTTGGCGAGTGCTTTCACACCCTTTTTGAGATGGTGAACTCCTTCTTGTGCGGTAGAGCTGACAGCATCCGTGACAGCTTGTTTCGCAGCATTGAGAAACTCTGTCGTACGTAACGATTTTCCCAATGTTTTCTTTACCGTATGTACAAGCCCCTTTTGCGAAGGTTTTCGTGTTGCTTGTCGAGAGGGTTTTCGAGAGGGATTTCGAGAGGGTTTTCGATTTGTTTTTCGAGAGGGATTTCGAAATGTTTTTCTGGGAACACTCTTTTTGAGTGATTTGGGCAGACGGATGGATGGTTTCTTGACACCAGTGACACGGGGTCTAATCATGCGTGTTTTCTGTCCAATCACTTTATTCCATCCACCGCGTTGCATAAATGAACCTCTTCCAAACAATCGTCCAGAGGAATGTGGTCGGTGACGGATTAAAAAGAGATTCGTCATCGTGTCTTGATGTGCTTGGGAAAAGACAATTACTTAATTGCGCGACGTCGAAGATGCATTTTTACATAGGACCGTCCGTCTGTCATAGGGATGGGATGACCGTCATCCGACATGAGTTTGATTTCAATATCTTGCACCTGTTGACTTTTCACAGGGAGATAGGTGACATTCTGGAATTCATGATGAATACTATCTCCATAATCTTTCCCCGTGTAGGGAATCACACACATACAGTTTGTTTTCATACCTCCTACATAATGATAGCCTACAATATTACAATACAGGAGAATATTGTAGGTGAAGGCATTCAAATTCAAAGGGGCAGTCGCTTGCTGTGAGGAAGTGAGTAAGTCTGTTTTAAACCCAAGAATGTCTTTGAGCAAAGGATGGAGTTTCATACTGCAGTGTGGGGGTACGACCACTGAAACAACATGGACATGAGGCGCCAATGTAGTGATAGAAAAGTGGAAATTGTGTCCATGCTGTCGATTTTGATTCAAACACTGCATCAACGTCTTCTCCGAATAAATACCGCGTGGAATGTTGAAGCGCGTAAATTTGCCTTGTTCTCCCTGTTTGCCTTGTTTGTCTTGTTTATCTTGTTTGTCTTGTTCACCCTGTTTGCCTTGTTTGCCTTGTTCACCTTGTTTGCCTTGTTTGCCTTGCTCTCCTCGCGGTGAATCCGTTTTGACAGGAAGGATAGAGGACGTATAGACGGTTGAAATCGTCTCAGGATGATCCTTCAATGTCCCCACACTAAAGCTGACATCCACGGGTATTGTCTGAAGGGTATTGATAAAGTTGACGACGGAGATACCGGCTTCCCATTGATCCCCATGGACTATGGGGATGGAAGGAACCAAGCGATTTTTGAAATGATTGGCTCTATTTTCAGGAAACAAATTGGGCTGAGCATTACTCAACAAGTGAATCGTTTCCTCATGCATGGTTGAGTGTCACTCTGTCCATAATTACCTAGTCTCCTTACGGCGGAGATGGAGTTTGAAATAGGATCGTCCTTCATGAATTGGAATAAATTCGCCATCGTCACCACGCAACTGAATTTCAATCTCATCAATAGCGGATGTAAAAATGGGGTAATAATCAATATTGGACACTTCATACGACACCATTTCCCCCAATCGTTGTTTCTCTTCAATGGGATGAATTTTCAAGATTTGTTCACGTTGTCCTCCCACAATACTTTCCGCCACAATATTACAATAGACGATAATGTTGAAGGAATTGGGAGTTATGCTGAGGGGAGAGAGTGTTGTCATCTGTGTATTGGGTCCATAATAGGATTGGGGTAGACCTATACGATAACTCAACGCTTCTCCAAAATCAATAAAGGCATGTTCTGCGGTTTTCACCGTCAAATAATGATCTTTCGAGAGAGAGAGGGATACATCCGTCCACATCTGTAAATTCACTTGGAGTTTAGAAAAGAGTCCTTCCAAGGTATAACTCCCTTTGGGAATGTGGACACGATGAAACGAGGTAGAAATGTCCAGGGTGGGGTTGATGTAACCTTGCCGAATCATGTGGTCATAGATGTGCAACGGTTTCATGGTCTTGCTATAGAGATGAAGAAAAGGGCGAGGTGTGGGATGTGTATTCACCATCACCGATTGAATATCTTGTTTTCCCACATCCACTCCCAACACCATACCATCCACTAGATAAAACATGTTTTCTTGCCAGCGTTCCATCATGGTCGTCATGAGCTGTTGCATATCAACACTGAACCATCCAATAAAGGAAGTCAATCTATCTTTGCAGACTTTCAGGTGGATCCTTCTTGATACGCGACAGCGGGTGAATACAATGTCTTATCAGAGAGTTTATCTCCAAACAAGTAGGATTGTAAACACGTATTGGCCAACAGCTCTTTCGATTCGTACGCATAAGGGAAATAGGATTTCTGAAACAAGCGATCCAATTCCTTCCCTTTCCATGGGAAGAGGGTGTCGAGGGTGTGGTTCCATCCTTTGGCATAATCAAAGGTATATTCCGGTAAACCATAGATGTGTAATGTCATCCCATGGGTGACATGTTTTGGACGTTGTTGATACCGACGGTAACTTGCAGAACAATGTTCCGGCGTTTCCGAGTGTATACAGGTTTGTTCATGATAGGTGAACATACCATATTCATGACTATGATTCAACATGTGTTGCCAGAGTTGTGGGGGATTGATTTTCAACCCATACCCTTCCGCGATTTTAAAGTGAAGCACGTGAAAGACACCCACTGTTGTATACGTCACCCACACCATATCAGGCAGGGGGATGGCTTGATTGAAAGCTTGCACAAACGATTGGAGGGTATAATATTTCGAGGGTAAATTGAAGCGTAATGGACTAGGGAGATGAGATAGGGTATGAAAAATCTCAAAAGAGTCGCCATGTTTGATGTTGAGAATATTGGGATGCTTCTTATCCTCGGTCTTATACTGTTGTGTCGGTTTTCCGTTTCGAAGCAAGACATGGGTCCCACTCAATGCATAGGGGACACTCTTCTTTTCAAAGAGAGCGTCCAATTCCATGGTTTGTTTCTGAAGGATAAAGGAGGGAACATGAATCGTGCTGAGGGGGATTTCCAAGATCCATTCTTCCCACACGTAGGTAGTCACTTCTTCTGTTTTGAATATCTCATAGGCTTTAGATTGCCGGTCCATCTTGATTTCCATATCGTCCGTGCAATCGATGGTCAGTTCATAATGATAGGACATGGATGTAATGGTCCATGTCATGGGGGCGGGGAAGATGGTATTCAAATAGGTTTCCAACGAATAATAACCTGTGGGGACGATAGAACTCCATGTCTTATCACTCTCTACATTCTTGTAATAAAACGATTCAGGTCTAGACACATAAAATAACAGTTTGTTCTCCTTGATGAATTGACAAAGATCCGATGTCATTACAGTCACTTCTGCATTCACCCTATCTCGTTCACGAACGATCTCGTCAAGATTGTCAGTTCCTGCAGTGGGTTTGAATGCTTTCACCCTCCTTCTTAACGTTGCCAACCGTTCCTGTTTCACTTCAAAATCATGGAGAATATGCCCATACATCTCCATCAAATCCACCAAACTATGATAGGCAAATACATTATACGTGTTGTAGATATGATACTTTTCCGTAGATGTGAAGGGAAGGGCATGTTGCCCCGTTTCATGCTGCATATCCGCACCACTGGCCAATACATTTTCTTTCCCATCTTTAGGATGGGAATGAACTAAATGATGATGAATGATGGGCCGTTTTGTACCTTGTTCCTTTTGAATCGATTGTCGAACATTTTTCAATAAGACCGTATCAAACAATCGCTTCTTGGCTCCGAATCGTTTAGAGACTAAAACACCTTCCATCTTGTGTTGACGTAGGATTCGCATCATGTTGCGGTACTTTGCATTCAGTGTGTTGATATAGGTAGGCAAGAAACGGGAGGTGACTAAATCAGGAGCATCGGCTATATGAAGGGTAGGATCGATTTTGTGTAACTGTGTATCAATCTTGTCATACAATTGATCAATACGGTTTCTGAACCATGACACATGTTTTTTCTTGGGATGTGGATACTTCGTTTCACGTTCTTTTGGGGTGAGTGGATTGAGGAACTCCACTGGGAAAATAAATTGATTTTTCATGGTGCGTGTCGGTAAAGCAATCCATTTTTTAGAGGCCAAATGTTTCAATCGGAAAAAGGTGCGTTGATACATTTTCACGGCTTTCATCAACGCTCTCAGTTTAGGAAGAAGGATGCGAAGATTATGAAACAGGCCTATATGCCCTCTGGGAATAGGAGGTGCTTTTGCATTGCGTTTGAGAGAGCTCACAAAGGTATCGGTCCTCATCCACACAGCACGTGTCGTATCATCACTCAGGGTTGTATATCCTGATAAGTCACTGGGGGAGCCATGGTAACAGTGGCTATTTTCTGCAATTCGGAGAGGATCCCATAATCCATCGCAGACAATGTATAACTGGAAGCATGCTTTACATGAAAGGACAATCTGTTGGATGAATGAAACACTAACTTCCCCACACCAAACCAAACCATTCTAATTGTTTGAATAAATTCAGCACTGAGATTTCATTTCCCAACATCCTTTCAATCCCATGTTTGGCAATATGACAGCGGTGTAAGGGAATCACACTGAACCAATAGTCATGAGCGGGATATTTCTTTACGTCACATTCCTTTCGATGAATGGAGAGTCGTGTATGGATCCGAACGACATCCGTCAATGATAAATGATAGACACATTTGTCCAATAAGAGTGAGGCCGCCAAATGAGGGGAAAACACAAGGACGTAATGAAAGGCGGAGAATTCCTTGATTTGAAACAGGGAAAATGGGACAATGTCAATCACATAGACATCTGCTTCCTCTATGCCATTGCCTCCATAATACAAGTAGGATGGATGTGTCGTGACAGTCATCATGTTGGAAATGGTGCGGCGTGTATATAATTCCAACGCTGTGATCATGGGGACTCGATTCACTTCCTCATCGGATTCAAAAATGTGTGACGACGGACCACATTGGTCCCTTCCATCGTATAATAAGGCAAATAGGCCTTCAAATCTTTCGTATCCACCATTTTCCCCACGGTAATATAACAATCTTCGGGAATCGTATCCACATTATTCACATACCCAAACTCTTTCAAGCCTACTTCCCATGTTTCTCCTTTAGGAATAAAAAGTGGATTTTCCAGTCGTGTAAAGAAATGATTGGCTTTATTGTCATACAAATGGGGTTGAGTATTACTCAACAAGTACACATGTTGTTCCTCATGCAGTTCCTGCATGATTACAAATCAATAGCGGCGTACATTACCTAGAGGTTCTAAGTCTGTCACCCATGAGTTCATCGAGGCCGGATAACCTTGCCAGTGCACAAAATATTCTGGTCGTCCATTCCGACGTCGGGTCTTGAGCACTTTGTCCACTTGATAGACTTCTTCCTCCCGATGAATCACTTGTAATTCCTGAGCATAAAAGGATCCTTTGATCTCTTCTCCACTCAAGTCTTTGATCTTGTACATTTTGGTACCATGAGGGTTCTTGAGAATGTTGGAGACAATGAACTCTTCCGTCGACCAATTCGCTTCATACCCTCGTCCAAACGTTCCTTTATCACGTGAAATACGTACCCGTGCTCCCACAGGGATAGACTTTCTGGGGACTGCAACCTTTTTATAGTTTTGTCGGAGACGTTTCGCATTGTTTCGTTTCACTTCCTCGGTATTGGAGGCATTCACATCCATCGGGGTGAAACCTGTGGATGAATGGGTGCTGTGATTGTATGCATACATGACATCTGCGATATAATCCACCCAATTCTTGTCATTGGTGGCTGTAAAGATACGTTCCAATTTATTCTTGACAGTCGGTTCAAGCGTTCGACATGAGCACATTTATAGGGACTGTAGATGGAAAACAATTCAATAGCGTGCTTGTCCAAAGACGTCTTTCACCGGTCGGTTATAAAAATCACGACCTTGATCCGTTTGCAGTCGTTGCGGGGTGGGAATGGTTGCGAAAATGGCTTCTAAAACCCCCGACACTTCTTTGGCACTCTTGGTCTTGAGAGGGAATGCCCAGGCTTTGCGTGTAAAGATGTCCATGACCATGAGAATATACTTGTAGCCACGATTATGCTGTGCATACTTTTGATAATCGACAATATCCGCTTGAAATTGAATTTGCGGACCGCGTACACGATACGGGTGCAAGGGTTTAATTACGATGCAATCGAGATTTGTGAAGGGTGTAGGTCGGTTGACGCATTAACCATTGTTTGACTTTTGTTTTTGAATAATGTGAAGCAGCAGCAAGTGCATTGACGCTTCCGTAGCCAGCGGGATGTTTGGGATTGTAATAAATCTTGTGCAACACCTCCTCCATCGACACAATCTGCTTGGTATTGACGTGGGGGTTGAAGATAGGCGGTTATTCCCGTTGGAACAACAATTAAAGATCTTTTGTGCGAATTGCAACACCAAACCTTGATAGAGGTTTGTTTCACATGCTTCTGAGCAACTTTGATCAAAATGTTGAAATTTTTTTTTCACGAAAAAATCCTGTGTCGACCCATAGTGAAGAAAACTTTCGAAAAAAAATTTTTTGTACGAATTTCAACGCCAAACCTTGATAAAAGTTTGTTTCACATGATTCTGAACAACTTTGGTCAAAACATCACTTTTGACAAAGTTCGACTCGAGGGGGGGGGTTGTTTTTTCATCGACACATTATCGACCCAACTTTTGACGAGACACACGATGGGAAGAGTCTCGGAGCTCGATTCTCACATAGTAACGGTTTCCTCTACTCGGTCCGATCATCCCCAGCACATCCTTGGCAGACTTCCTGCTCAGCAGCGGTGAGTCAGCAGCGATGACTCATCGCTGCTCATTTTGTCCTTCCTTTTGGAATGGGCTTACTATGCCTCTTCTGTCTGATTCCTCGTCTGAAGTGGAAGAGCATGAGAAAATGGTTTTACGGCACTGGATGACACCTTTTACAATGCAAATCAAACAATTCATCAGATGAAAAAATGTCTGTTATGGAAGTACCGCTTCACTTTCAGCAACAATGAAACGTGATTATATTTGATTTCTAATATTGTATTAGCATTTTATCACTCATTGCATTGGAATCAGCGATGATTTGAAAGAAACTGATAGATTGTCATTTAAATGAAAAAATAAACATCTCCCTCTTATGAAAAATGCTGTCGACGAATCAGCTAGAAGGCGGAGAAAGTATGTTGATCAAAATGGAGGATGTATTGCAAAATGATAGTTAGCTTTTCGTGCTTTTATAATCCAAGCTTGAATATAGTTTTGCAACTTAAGCGTATCTGTATAGTCTGTATGCGGAGCATGTTAAACAGCAAGCATGGCAAATTATTGCAAATGATAGAACTATTCATTTATGCGCTGATATAATCATAAATCACGATATTTATTATAAAAGTGCTCAAAATGTCAATATTCATTGCCTTGCAAAAGGGTAGGAAATGGGGACTTATGGTTAGAAAAGAACAAAAGGTTAGAATAATTGCAAAATCTGTGAAACATTTTTAAAATGTTTGGAAATCGCAAACGTGTAATTTAAAACTAGGCCCATCATTCTGCACTTTCAGTGAGCCGAATAAACACATTCATCACACTGAGCCCCGTTTCCCAAAGGAGAGAATTTTGATCCTTCACGTGACCTAGATCGACTTACTGTGTCACTGCTGCATCAACCTGCCACAATGGCATTAATAGGAAAAATCACTTTACCGCTGAAATCAATGCAATTTGTGAAATACTGAAGTACAATTTCTAAAACATGCACGATAGCTACTCTCAAGCAGAAAACTGTGAATTTGAGGCAATCTCCTAAGATGATAATATATGTTGCCGTAAACAATAAGAAGATCACACAAAGCACGAAAATGTATGTTTTTTCAATCTGCAGCGAAAAAATTTAATCGAACCATTTTCATAGGGAAAGTAGTATTTTAGTATAAAGGATCATCTTTGGTCAGTTGCGCATGAGATTTCATTCAGTAGTTTCTCTGTATGCCAACTATGACATCTTCCCCCGGTTCTTATTGCTATAACCAGAGTTGGAAAAGTCGGAATTGGAATTGGAATAGACGATATTTAAATCTACTGGAATTGGAATTGGAATTGACCTTGATAAACCTCAATTCCACTTTTTCGATAGACCTGTGATAAATCTATTTGTACAAAAATTAAAATCACAGTATTCGGCCGTTGTGTTAACTGCACGCAGAGATAAGAGAGAGATAGATCGACAGAGCTAGTTTTATTCTATTGTTGAATAAAGGGTGCTAATTGTGACTTTAATGGGCCTACAGCCCCCGGACAATGTTAATTCAGCAATTAAGCAAACAATGAAAAGATAATCATCTTTGTTCAATATGTTATTTATCATGTAAGATAATTAATCAAAATAAAATAATTGTTGAATTTAGTTATTGATTGGATAAGCACAAAAATTGGAGATTAACTTAATTGTTGAACACACGAAAAAAATCGGTTTGGAAAGATGAAAATTAACCCTGCATTAAAGGGCAGCCTGTCAGTTCAAATCACAATATAGATGGTGTCAACAAATTATTCTAATAATTAATGATTCAATTAAAATGGCAATGACATGAAATATTATTCAACTTCCAATCACAACAATCACAACAATTGACAATATTAACTTTCAAGACTATAATTATACAAATACGATACTCAACGATAAAAGAAAAACTTTAAACTTGCAGTTCACTTCTTGATGTTGAATTCACTTCAATTCGATCGGACTCACTTATACCATAATAATATAATAAATATCATGAATATCAGTGTCACTTATACCGTCAATCCTCAATCGCGCTCGTTGATGTAGGGGAGACTGGGGACCAAAGTGCACTTTTTCCCTCATTCTCATTTTTTGACGAAATTATTGCAAATCAGAATTTAAAATTTTACACAGATGTGAAAGATATCTTCACAAATAAAATATTTTTTGAAGTGTAACTCTAGCATATCTAGTTTCTGTAATATCTAACTGTTTTTGTAACATGTAACGACCCTGCACATTGGTCCCCTACAGCGGTGTCCAATGTGCACTGCATGGGGACCAAAGTACACTAAATAAAAAAACCATGATTGCGCAAGGAAATTTCATTTTATATAATAGATATCGCCAAAACACATTTTTCTATGATTTTTACTGTATTCATTTAATTTTTGTGAATTAGTAACTAAGAGGATATGAAAACTATCAATAGGCAAAAAATGAATTAATTTTTTTACAGCAATTTTTACTAATTGCATATTGGACGCATCTTTATTACATTAATTAACTGTTTATAGTCAATTCGGATGTGCTGAGTTCAAAAATGATAATCATTTCTCTTTATGAGATTAATATTTTGACCTAGGGTAAAATCTTTATTATAGGCCTATATAGGCCTACCCCACTTTCCTCTCATCAATTTAAAAATGTGTTTGACTTCTGAAAATAATGACCTTTCGGACAAAAATGGTTACAATGGTTCAACAGATTGGATTTGGTAAGGCAGTAAATAATCATTTTTTAAAAAAGTAAACTTTCCAGATATCTACCAACAAAAATTGCCGAAAAGTCGATTTTTGAATATATATGCAAATAGTGCATTATGTAACATAATAAAAACAGACAGGAGTCGGGAATGTCGCTTTAAAAACATTTGTCTTGTAATCAACCAGAATGTGTTCGCCACATTCCAGTTGAAGTTCAGCCGTGTTTTTAATTGAGGAGTCCTGGGTTCCAGAATTGGTTTCGTTACTTTTGGATGCAGCATTCTCCGGGGGCATATCGGTGATAATAGTTGATTTTCTTTTTCTTGATCGTTTGTGTTTAAAGTTTTCAGACAGAGCCTTCGTCGGATAAGGTCTGATTATTTCAGGTAACACTGGCTCACATAATTATTACGCCTCGTCGTCAACAGGGCACCGTCATCAGCAGGAGAAATTGGGCCTGTGCTTGTAGAAGGTTGTTCAATTTGCGAAGTTCAAGCACTCGATCGGATGGAATGGATAGCAGGAAATCCCCTTAGCTTAGAGCGCTTGAGTTGACTGGGAATATGCCGGCTTTTTGAAAGCCCGATACTATATTCATGGGAGTAAAAGCTTTATAAAATGAAGCTGAACTTAGTGAGGCAACGTCATGAATAGTAATTGGTTTTCATGGATGAGTGAGCATTTGATTGTTGCACTCACTCACATAGAACGTCTTAAATGGACCATAGACGCAGACGTCCAAGGGCTGCATGCGATGGCTTAAATTACATTTTTTAAGGTTTAATTACACTTATTTCATTACGTTGAGACACTGAATACATGGTTTGCAAAATACAAAAGAATAAGGAAATTTATCATGCATTGCACTTTGGTCCCCATTTCAGAGGACACTTTGGACCCCAAAGCAACTCATTTTCAAAAAACCAACATTAACAAATAACTGGGTATACGGATGCCATTCCCGAATTATGAAGCAATTCTAGATGCCTTAAATGTTAGAAATTATTGTTATTCTAGGCACAATGTTGACGAATGAAATTTAGAAAAAATAAACAACGGAGACTCAAAAATTTACTTTCGACTGCATTAAATGCATTTCAAGACCTACCAAATAAAATATTTTGAGATAAATCTTGATTTTTCTGTTGAAAGTCATGTTTGATTAGAGAATTACTCAACTAGAAGAAGAAGTTCAAATTCGGTCTTTATCACGTCGAACTGGCAGATGCACTTTGGTCCCCTATGCTCATAGGTCCCCAATCTCCCCTACGTGTTGCCAGATACGCTACTGTGTTGTTGTTCGCTGGTAGGCAGTTGTAGTTGTTACTTCTGTAGTCAAGTTACACCGCGAGAGCACGGAGTTCTTCTAGCAGCTACTGAAGATGTCGTATGTGTTGTTGTTAGTAGTTGTCGTTGTTTCAATTTCTCATCGTCTCTAATTTATGCAAATTTTTGACACTTGACGATAAATCCACTTTCTTTTGAAAATTGAAAGTTTACTTTAATCTCTGCTCGTTAGCTTTCGACCCGACCACATTTCGTTCTTATCACGGAATTTTTAATCTCCTTTTTTAATGGACCATTAATCAGTTTTCATGATATCATTTTTATCGTCGTTTTTTCTTTCATCAACAATCACGTTCTTCGCACATTGAATTTCTTTCTTCTGTCAGTTTATTAATAGATTTATTCGCATCTCTCTCTCTCTCTAATAGAAGTAGATAATAGTACACTAGAATGAAAGTTTGATATCTTGCCTATGTACAATGATAGCACATGGAAAAATCTATGGTTTGTAGATCAGATTCGATCTAAAACATTGTATCATAGTCAAACTATTTGTCAAGTTGGTTGTGGAAGTTGTTGGCAGCAAATTCATGCAGGATTCTTATAAAGATAATATTAAGTGAGATGGTGGCATTGTTTCATGTGGTATAGCCTACTATTCCCTGGGTTGGTATATTGTGTCGATTTGCAACAGTCATTAACAACTATTTTTCAAAATTCGAATTAAAAATTGGTCCACAAAGTCATAATTGAAAGTGGGCGGTGCACTGGTTGTAAGAATATCTCAAGAATTCAATAGAAAAAATTCTAACCATATGATGATTTCTCCTTCATACGGTTAAGAAACCTAGCGCTTTTGTCGAATAAACACATTGAAAGCTTCTTCACCGACAATGATTTCTCAGATAAGTGAATGGTCCCTGGAACTTTTCAATTAATCATTAAATGACACATGTGATATAGTGTGATGATATTTTGGAAGCTGATATTCGAAAGCATGTGAAGATTTTGAAAATTGCTCAAATATAGTAAGCAAGGGAGCCCTTTCAAGTAAAATGAATACTCTGAGATTTCTTGACCTCTGATTTCAAGCTGGAGCAATGTATGTTCTGTAAATCGACATTGCAAGTTGCATATGTGACTGATAATACTCTTGATAGATTATAGGAGCGATATTTCAAAATGATGAACGTACAGAACGTTTTAAAGGATTTCTTTCTTTGTCATCCTGTCGCCGCAGTATTTTGTACATTCACCATTGCTTTTGTATATGATCTTTGGACAAGGGGCAGCAATCCAGATCACAATTTGGCTTGATAAATATAAATACAAATGAGAAAATATGGAAACCAGCTCGCACAATTTGCATTTTGCCCCAACTTAGTTCCCCCGGGTTGTGCCATAATTTTCATGCAATTTCCATTCTATGACTTTCTATGGTACTGTTAATTTTTATGCTCTCTCTCTCTCTCTCAGCGTTTGATTCTTTGCTGACCGTTAATTTTCTTTTCTCTTTTTCACAAGATGTTGAATATCTCGTTTACGAAACGAAAATGGCGTAGGCTGACCGGCTACATATATACATGTACATGTACACAAGAAATATGAACTATGAACATGAGAACGCACATAGGAACGACGCAGGGAACGGCACACAGGAATAACGAGTATAGATACGGGCACATGGGTAGGATTGAAGCGAGGAAACTTTAGATACATTAACATATACGCGTCATGCAATTATAGGAATTGAATCTCATTATGGAATTGGAATTGAATTGAACTGTTTCGACTGGAATTGGAATTGAAGTTTCTGCTCTGGAATTGGAATTAAAAAATTTCAGTGGAATTTTTCCAGCTCTGGCTATAACTTCTTTACTGCCATATCACTTATATAACATTTTCTGTGTAGATAGCTCAGTTGGTAGAACGTTGGCCTAGAATGCCAGGGATCGGGGGTTCAAATCCTCCAAAACGCGCAGTGACTTTCTGTCTTCTAAATTTCATGAATAGATTGATCACATGGAAATCAAAGTTACTCAACTCGCTTTATCATTATGAGTATACGCATAATTATTCCAGATGTAAAATTCCATTTTGAATCTTATCTAGCATCGATCTTTGAATCACACAGAAATCGCTCCAAACACTTGAAGACATGAATCTCAATTAAAAAAAGAAAGTGGATGCTTAGCTACACAAACACTCAGTTTGGATACAGCGAAAATCAAATGCATGTATCATAGTAAAGCAATGAAGCAAATTTGATCATGACATAGAAATCTATAGCTTGTATAAATCACATTTGAATTTCCTTTCACAACATGTAACAAAATCATGGAATATACACTGTAGTAGACATGTAGTATTTCAATAATGCGAACTTAGCAGCAAGAAGCATAATGAACGACTCAAACGCAAAAAATCATACTTACATATGATCCGTTATCGAGATTTCTCTATGATTGGAACCATGTAGCTATGGGAGATAAATACAGTAAATAGGAAATAGACCTTGTCACTAATAGCAAGGCTTTTTGAATTTTTCTGTTCTATTGTGCGTTTAAAATCAACTCTAACTATTTCTGTATGATTATTTTAAATCAAACGAGCCTAGTAGTGAAAAAAACTTTCCTAGCATGTTTTTGCATAGATTGCTAATATTTACAAAAATCATGCATAATATTCGCAAATCTTTCTACCCATCTTGTCATTTGTCTGCTCAAAATTTGGCCAACAGGCAAGCGTATGAGCCAAACGTGAGGTTTTAGAAAGCTGCGACACTGATAAAAATGCCTTTCATTAAGATCAGTAAATCTCATACGCAGCCTCTGGACAACATTATCTTTTTGATGCGAGGATGGACATTCAAACCCTACCAACAGCTTATGCTTATTAATATGACGATGTTATCCAGAAATAAAACGCCACATTCTCATTTATCACTTTTCTCATGTATTTCAACCAACAACAAAAAGTGAACAGACAAACGTGAGAAGAGAATTATTCGTGCATTATTAGGTCAACATTTTCCTCCTCACTCCACTTTTTTAGCAACTCCATTTTGATGACTTGCCGCTTTCCTTAGTCGATATGCCTTGAGGTAAAAGTTGGTAAACAAGACCATAAGAGATAATGAATAGAAAATTGCTGCCACGTTGAAACCCTGTGGAAAATCACAATCAGTAAAAAAATAGTTGTAACTGGAATGACTGAAAATAAGGACAAACTGAACCAACTGCATCTGAGTAAGGTAGCGTTTCCACCACAAGAATTTTCTAAATCTAGGTCCTAAAAGAGAAAGACTATAGTAGGTGTACATGACAGTGTGTATGAAACAGTTCGCCATCGCGTTGAAAAATGACTGTCCGCCAGGAACAAACTTTGCACCAGACCACCAAACCCACAGCATTGTAGAATGATGGTAAACGTGAAGGAATGTGATTTGGTTATTTTTCTTTCGAATGATAAAAAACCATGTGTCGGCTAATTCAATGATTTTCGAGATAAAAAATAGCCAACATACATTTGCCATTCGCATTGCCAGAGGAGATGTTGACTTGTCTACTGGTTGACACTTTAAACTATATCCAGCAAGTATCACCGATGCAAGGTATTCATAAAACATGTATGCAGACAATGCCACGAGAATGATGTTGTAAATAAACATTGCTTTTCTCGGCTCAATAGGATTTACATTCCGCATTAATTTCGGCCCATATCTGATCGATAGAATATAAAATATCCATATTGCAATCAGTGGTAATGGATCTCCCAGAAGGAACCAATCTTTCGTCCGTGAATCACCATTCTCTTTTAGATAATAGTAGTAATTCAGAATCCTTTCCATATCAAAAAAAACTTATTCACATCAAATATGCGTCTTGATCACAAAATATAACAATACTGGTTAGGCCTCGAATGAGCTAAGTATGCATTTGCCGTGAAATCAAAGTCTTCACAGAGCCATAGCATACGGTAAAGTGAGATACTGTTGACATTCACGATGTGATAATGCGAAAATACAGCCAATAATGAGCGTGCAAGACTCAATAGAGCGAATATGAATCAGTACATCAGAATGATCATGAATGGCAAATAAGAATGCTTCATAACTTAATTTGAATTGAAAGTGCACATAAATTGATAACTTTTTACCATGTTGTTGTGTAGTTTAACGATCATCCATCATTCTGTCATAAAGATTTCTTATGATCTACTGTATAGTAATAGTTAGCTTTTGAGGTTTATACTCCTTTTTATTGACTAGCTATGGCGTGATGCATCTATGGCGGCTATCTATGGAATCAATCAATACTATGATTTGAAGAGTTTCCGTACTGATATTGCAAATTCATAGACTTCTAAATTTGTGTTTTTGTTAAATGAATTGCGTAATCTCTTTAACCAGGAAAATAAAAACCACTAGGGTTGTCCGACGTTTCGAATATCTTTTACGAGGACGAATTACACAATGGCCTTACATATTGCACACATATATTACATATATATTACACATATATTACATATATATCACACACATTGCCTTATACATATCGAACTTGGAACAAGTCAAAATCTGAAAAAAGGCACAAATTATACAGAAGTGTGAAGATTATAGTAAAAATGCATAGAAGTCAAAATTATGTTGGGAAATCATGGATAGAAAAAATGTTCAAACAAGATATCTGATGCTAGCTACATCATGCAATGAAAATAGAAATCTTATGGGAATTTTGATACTAGTAGGGATAAATGCAATAAAGAATGTACATGTACTGTATTGTCATCACAAATGCATAAGAATCTTGATTATTGAATATTCTTGTTCGTAATATCCTTTTGGTCTGTCCAATGTATTCTTTATTGCATATGTTACAAGAGATCTTGTATACTGCATTCTTTGTTTGGCATTGATTCGGAAAACAAGCTGATTGACAGGTCTTGCAATTACAGTGTACAAGATCTCTTGTAACATATGCAATAAAGAATACATTGGACAGACCAAAAGGATATTACGAACAAGAATATTAGAACACTGTACATCTAGTGATTCGCATGTAAAAAGACATTTTGTGGATGAACACAAAGAGGTCAAGCCGACAAATTTTAAATGGAGAATATTGAAAACAATCAAGAACAAAAATGCCCGACTGTCAGCAGAAGCCCATTTCATAAAAATCTCGACCATTCTCATGAATGGCTGTGAGGGGATCAAGATAATGAACCTACATGTATAACATTGACAATAATCAAGATTCTTATGCATTTGTGATGACAATACAGTACTTGTACATTCTTTATTGCATTTATCCCTACTAGTATCAAAATTCCCATAAGATTTCTATTTTCATTGCATGATGTAGCTAGCATCAGATATCTTGTTTGAACATTTTTTCTATCCATGATTTTCCAACATAATTTTGACTTCTATGCATTTTTACTATAATCTTCACACTTCTGTATAATTTGTGCCTTTTTTCAGATTTTGACTTGTTCCAAGTTCGAAATATAAGGCAATGTTAGCCATTGTGTAATTCGTCCTCGTAAAAGATATTCGAAACGTCGGACAACCCTAGTGGTTTTTATTTTCCTGGTTAAAGAGATTGCGCAATTCATTTAACAAAAACGCACCATTACTCCAGGAATGGCCAAACAGTTAAAATCACTTCTAAATTTCTCTGGACAGATATGTTGAAATTGGCCTCATACATGATCAGGCCAGCAATCCTACATTAGACTACTGCAAATAGACTGTCATCAAGCTTTATCAAATTTTAGAGAACGTGTTGCCAGAACAATGCAGGTAGAGCACAGTATGTGTCTATATTTATATACATTGGGAGTAAGGACGCATAAGAATGCATGGTCACGCGTTGAATTCATGTGCTAGACCTCCGCGCTATTTGCTAATTTTTGCGATTTTTCTTCTAATAAGTCTCAGAAATGACTTATTCAGAGGTATCTGAGATGTCATGAACAAATTTCTTGCACATGCTTTTGAAATATTTCACTGAAATTTCTGAAATCTGATTCATGTCCGTGGGTACAGCAAGATTTTGCGAAGAAGTAATCGGAAAAATCACCAAGAGAAATGATATATCGATAGCCTATTCTGAGCATCCTTTCATTTTTTAAAGCAAGAAGCTATTTTCTTAGACAACTATTCAGCTTGATTTCATATAATAGCCTCCAGCAAAGAATGCATGGTTGAAGCAGAGATGCGTTTGGACCCCCATGATAAATTCATTCAAAAGTTTTGCAGCTTCAGGGATGTCGAGCATTGCCAACTTAATATTTCTGAGTGCATTCACAACAGGAATCACATAGGTTGATAACCAGCAGTGGCATATTTGTTTGGTATTTTGCATTAGATTGAATCGCACAAGAGACACTTCAAATAGTGATCTATCTTTTCGATTAGCTACAAGATTCGATCTTCTGTAACACTAATAATGGCTGGCCTGAACATGTAGAAAATGATTTCAAATTTTGCTCACCTATCTGTCCTGAGAAATCTAGAAGTCTATGGCAAATTATCAGATTAGAGATTTAAAGGATGCTCATTTTAACTATGTCACGTTTTAGATAGGAGGGAAAATATCTTGTATTTCATATTAAATTTTTACTTCTTAACAAATAAATATCTATTGCAAGAGAGCGCTAGATGACTCCAGACTACATGTACATAGAAAATAGTAAAACTGACCATGAAGGTGGCATTATGGACTATCATGGACTCCTAGATATTAAATCTCTACTATCTATGAGTCCATGAAGATATGACATTATGCTTTATGTTGGCTAAAATATCAAATGAAATTTCGCAGTTGGAGTCATCTAGCGCTATCTTTTTTCATACATGGAAGTAAAAGTCAATAATGTTTCAAATTGTCAACGCTGAAGCATTCAAAGATTTGGGGTTAGTATCACCTATAATGGACTTCAATAATGATCCCACTTGGGCATTTGATGACAATTTTGTCACTTGCAGCTGGCACGTCCGTTGGTTGATTTTGTTCATTTTTGTTAGCTAAATTCACATTACTATTGGTTAGTATGTTTGATGTTACTTTTTGCATGTTTGTTGAGTAATCATTGTAAGTCAAAACACAGTCTGAGCGATGACCAGTCACTTTTTTTGCCATTTCTTTATTTCCGGTGGCATTCATGATTCTGGTCACCGTAGTTTTTCTGCATGACTGATTACTATATTGGTCATCTTCTCCCGCAGCCTCCATCATGTTTCGTATGGTTGCCGTTAAAGAATTGTGTCCCAGAGGTTGGTTCACAAACCAAGTGGTAGCTGTCGGCTTTGGATGAGGCTGGAGGAAGAACGCATTGGTCGTATCGTTAACAGGACGCAATGAACTGTAAAAGATAAAGAGATTTACCAGGCACTTTGAAGGATCATCACTTTTGAATACAGTTACTGTTTTTGGCACGACGTGATGTTCATGAAGACCTCCCTTATACGCTTTTGATATATCCTCCCTGTATTCGAGCACATCGTCACCCTCTCTTCGAGTCAAGGTCAATTGAGCATTTTCTCCCCATTTTAGATTGCGTAGCTCCTTTCCCCCACGAAGCCCACAATTAACTCCAATCAGGTAAATCAACGTCCTCGTGAGTTTTCGAGGATTATCGCGACCGAGATATTGTCTCTCCCATAACCGTGTTTCTGTGGACGGGGGCAACGGCTTCGCCTGCTTCTTCGTTAGGGAAACTCCAGCAGCGGTATTGACTTTCATGGCTGCGTCCAACGAACTCCTTGTTTCCAGGAAAGCAGGATCATCAAACAACTGTAATGACAAATTAATTTGATTTAGAATAGATTAATTATAATATTACCGCACTTTGTTCACTATGTTTTTTAACTCGTAGTTTGTAATGAAAGTCGACATTGCAAACAAGTAATTTTTTCCACTATCCTCATTCCTAGTTTTCGGAAGGAAAAGTAACTATATTTATTTCATAAAAACAGAGTAGCATCACGAACTAAATAACAATAAAGTTACACAAGTAATTGAAATGGCAAAAGTACCTTGAGAAGTACCGGTACATGATAAATTTATGAATAGAGCAAAATCTTTATAAAATAAATTCATCTTTTCAATCAAAAAGCATTATCAAATATTTCAATTAAACTAAATTTGCATGCTGTTAAGAAAAATTGATTCCACTTTCAAACTCAAAAGAAGGACTTTCACTTCAACCAATAAAGGAAACTTTTGCGATAAACTTCAGTTACAAAAGAAGAAGTTTAGTATAAAAGATTAAAATCATTCCTTCCTCTTGTATAGGCCAACATTTTGTGAATAATATCTGCATGCATGTGCATAACACAAATATTGTAGGAGTTTTATTAATATGAAGACTAGAATGCTACTTGTTCAACATCAGCTAATCAGGAACATACATTTATATATCTACTTGTATAGGCTACCAAATTCCTTTGCCTATATATCTTATTTTTCATAGTCAGTTGATCATAATTTAATTCTAAAATGACTACGAGAATAAAAATAATAGAAAAACCATTGTGGAAACTTGCATTACTTCACAATATCGATTTAATAGAAGCTATATTTTTTTCCAACTTTATGGCAGTTTAAATTTATGATTAATTTTTTCCAATTTTAGCGTCATAAAAATCGTCTTACCTTCCAATCCAACTTGCGTTCGCTTCTGATGTATCTTTGGATTCCGCATAGTAATAGTCGTAGTTTCACCCGGGTACACATCGCCGTTCTTCTTTCTAACTTCATGAAAGAAAAATTTCAATGCCAGGTTCAAAGTGACTTTGGAGATGAACTCCAATTTCTCATGACCATCGCTTGAACGGTCCGATAGAAACATAAGGTCCTCTGAACCGTTTTCTAAAATTGTTGTATTTCTTTCCTTGAGCCAGTCGTCGAATACTTTTCTTGCCCAGTAGTTCTGATTCATGGTGTTTTGAGGAATGGTGGTCTTCCGTATCTTATTCAGCTCTTCAGTTGTAATAGGTGTGGCGTGTCTTTTTGTCATGATTTCTTTGACCGTTTTGCTTTGCGATGGTAAACTATCTTAAAAGAAATGCCTATCCGTCTGACCCTAGAATGACGTCCAAAACTTTGATTTTGAATTTTGAATGCAGATCAGTGACCTAAATGAAAGAAACCATATCCATAGAATTAGTACAGATGTACCTATCAAAAGGGTCAAATTTCTAGCTATCTTTGATATCTTGATTTCCAACATAGACGTCTCTTGATTTCCCAATACTTTCTTCTTCTTCTTCTTCTGTTTATATTTAGACAATTAGAAGTCTATGACTTAGAAATAGATTTCTTAAGAACGAAGCACTATGAACGGAAATCCATGGACATCTATCTACATTCTCAATTTAGAAAGGACATTTGATCATAGATAGCAAACAATCATTTTAACAAACTGTCCCTGGCATTTTAACAATATTGTCCCTCCATTAACAAGCTGTCCCTCTCTGATTGGCTGAGATGAGCATCCTTTAAGTATGTTACAGGAGGATATCTCTATGACTGTATTTCCCATACAGTCATGATATCCTCCTGTAACCTTAACTTACATAGAGCACTAACCACAGGAGGTTGATAATATTCATTATCACTGATATCAAACTTTACACTTCGCAGTAAGTCTGAGTCATAGATTCAATATGCGAATCTCCAACTCGGGTATTAACTCTGTGAACAGGGACCTTCTATGTTCTTAAAGCATGTTTTATCCCCAACATGGTACTTTATTTTCCGAAGTAAAACTTTATATTTGGCAAAAATTATTTTTAATGAACATAGAAATCCTAGGAAGTTATCACCATAGAGATTGATCTCGTATAGCAGAGGAACCTCTATAAAAGGAGTCGAATGTCAATAACATTAAAAATCAGCAATACACAGGCCACTCACTACAACCCATTCGTTTCTTGGCTATTTTGTTGTTGATTGCCATTGTATATCGAAACATGGTTGGCCGAAATATGGAAAGACATTCCCCTCATGTCACTATTATGGGCTTTCAATACTTTGTGTATCGATTGCCCATCGATAGCCACATTCGCAGAGAAAATGTGAGCTTCATTAAGCCGCTTATAGGCGCGAACACCTTTAACTGAACGATGCCCAGTTTTTTCCATTATTACATGTTCATCAATACCTGCCTGAAATAGTCGAGTTGCGCAGGTGGCCTTCAGGGAATGGTTTGCTTTTCTTCCTGCAATACCTGCACTTGAACAAACAGATTTTATGATCGATTTTAGTTTGTTGGCACCGATGACTGCCGTTGTAGAATACCATGGTCCATTGTTCGATACCTTCGTCAACGCCTTCAAATAGAAGTCTGGAACTGCGTTTGGTGGCCTCATTCTCAGGTACTTCTCACGCAATCTCACGTGACATCGCTCTGGTTTCTCAATATTCTCATGATGCACTATTATCTTTGGTTTGATTGTTCTGTGTAAAAGGCCACCTGAGTAGGTTTTGGTAGTACCTTCCTTATAAACAACTTTTCGGAGTTCACCAGGTTTACCAATGAATTCGAATTGCGTGATTTGAAGTGCTCGGTGTTCATCCCCGCTACGAATCGCAAAATGCAATCCGTTTAAAAAAACAGAGTGTTCAGTAATTGTGTTGGATTTTCAGAGCCCAGTTGGGAGGAATTCCAAAGCAACTCTTCTTCATCACAGCTTAAAGCTTCAGCGCTTTTTGTGTGAATGCCAATTCCACCCTGAGAAGAAATCTTCATGTTGGCATCTAGAGCTTCCATTACGTTTTTGAAGCATTATTTGCGAAAAAAATTGATCGACCTTTTTGAATCCATTTGATTGATCTTATGCTGAAGCCCAGACACGATCGACACCAGAGAATTCGCTGGATAACGCAAACCATTTTTCTTGCGAATTTCATAAATGAATTTGGGTATCCAATAGTTCAACTCACTATCTGTCCACAAAATCAACTCCTTGTCAAGGGCCTCCTCAAAGAGCTCACCCGGTTGTACGGTTCGATGAGCTTGCCATTCTTTCAAGGCAGGGGCGCCGGCAGGGTAAAAAAATCTGGACGCACGATTCTATTTGTTTGCGCTACTACCAGTGCATAAACTATCTTAGACGAAAAGTGAAACTACAAATTGTAGTTTCTTGCAGCCGTGACTATAAAATTATGACATTACTTATTCATTAATAAAACCTAAGCTACATATACTTTCTTTTATTTTTTATTTTTATTTTGTTATGTACGTATATATATTTGCTTTATAAAGACATTCAATTTTAATTTAATTAGTTGTAAGTAAATTTAAGTTATTTATATTATTAATTATATTAATTAATTAATTATTTAAGATCTGTTTCTATATTTATCATTTCTATGTAATATTTAAATTTCATTATTTGTATCTCCAGAAGATGAGACGTTGTTTTTGAAATATTTCGCAAGAAATGATTGCAGACTTTTAAATAATTATCAATCATATGTTTTTACCTTATGGATAATATTATTGATGTAATTTTAAAACTGTATTCTAATCTAAATTTCATTTTGGACATCGTCCTTAGTCTATATGTATAAAACAAGAAAAATATTTTTATAATCTTACGTTAATTAATAAAATTATGTAAATAGATTGCCGATTGTTGGTTTATTTATCAATGGCCTTATCACTGTTCGTTTGTTTCTATATAAATAAAAAGACTGGTCAAAGGGATTGTTTCCAGCAAAGCTGTATCTAGCAAAGTGCTGGATTCTTTCTATCTAGATACTTCCGGAAATGCAGACTTCACATTTAAACCACAGGTGTCTACTTCAATGGTTTACACAAAGATTTCACACAGCGATGAGCATGGTTTGTACCGGAATGGGCTGGACGCACATGCGTCTGTGCGTCCGCCTGCCGGCGCCCCTGTTTCAAGGCATTATGGGCTCAAGTATCCCTCGATATTGTGTTTTTGGGAACAACAGAATGATTTAGCTCTTGAATAGTTGCAGCAGATATAGGAGCGACAAATCCTTGGGAGGAAGTTGGAGTAATTGAAGGATCAGGCATGGTTAGACGGCTACTCCCTGTAGACGAATAATTAGCGTTTGAAGATGTTTGTTCAATATCGAGAAAGTCATCAAGATCCACATCGTCATTGTTAAGAAAGCCCATAATTGATTTCTGGGCATACGCATCAATTTATGATGTGCTCCCATATATACCATTTGGAAAGCAAGTTAAATTGCTAAGAAAAGCAGGGCCTCTTCCATGATTACTAAATCGGTTGTTGCTGGTAAGTAGAAGTAAGTGTCCGAATTTGAAGTGATGAAATGCTTGGATCTACGACCATGAAATTTGAATCACAGATACATAGATTTGGATCGTTCATCCATTCGCGCTCTGTGCAATTTAGTAGATTGGCATGGATATTTATGTCCATTTCCGATAAGTAACAGCTATATCTAGGATAACTGAGCTATATTTTCCTCACCGATGCTCAATTTTCCATGGGAAAATATAGCACTGCTTTCAAATCGCAAACATGCTTTAAATCGGATCGAGTACTTTATTCTCATACTTTAAGAAAATAAAGCACTCATACCTTCGGTCTTCGTGCTTTATCTTCTTAAAGTATTCGAAATGAGTACTCTATCTAATACATAAAGACTGATGCGGTGCCTGTGATATTTCACAATCTAAATGCCGCTTATTACCCAATCAGCTTACTATCAGCTTACTACCCATCATATGCAAGGTATTTTCTAGTGTACTTCTACAGCGAATGATCGGTACGCTCGACTTCCATCAACCAAGAGAGCAAGCAGGTTTCAGGTCAGGGTTTTCTACCACTGACCATTTTCAAGTCATCAACCAATTGCAAGAGAAGGCGACGGAATGCAACATTCCCCACTGTTTCGCGTTTGTCGACTACGAGAAAGCCTTCGACAGCATCGAGTTTGGACCCCTATTCACAACACTGATGAATCACGGAGTTGAAGATGCTTACCTTAACGACGACTGACTAAATCAGCAGACACATATATCATGTCTATTCACTCAGTAGCAGATTAGTAAACTTTTCTTCTGATAGTGGAATAGAGCAATAAATTAGTGAAATAAATTATACCTGAAGTCTTTGCACTAACAAGCCCGCAAACATGCTACTGACATGACATATCGGAGTAATTGTAGAATCAGAGGTAAATTAGAATTCTCTACTAATTTCCTTAGGGCAATTAGATAATGCAAAAAACAAAATTTCTTTCATTTCGCTCTGTGAGGCATAGATAATCCAAAATTAATTTTTCGTTTTAAAATTTATTACCTTATTTGTATGCACAGAGGCAATTGAAACTATAAATCAGAAGACAAAAGTTTTCGCCTGAAAAAACTCACACCTTTTAAATATATCATTAGTTGCCAACATGTAAATGATATTTGTTGGGCGTGAGTTTTTCCATAAATTTTTGTCTTTTAATCTACGGCTTCGATTGCTTCTTTGTAAATTGTAAATGAGGCAGTAAAATTCAAAACTAAAATCATATTTGGGATCAATAAGCAAAACTATCAACTCGTAGAAAAAAATTATCTACTTCGACTGTATATCTGTCTCTCATCTATAGGCTAACTATTCATGGACTCCTATATCATAGATTTCTGAATTTTGAAGTCTTTGATCTATTATGCTTCTACATTGTGCTTCCATTATCTATTTCTATGTGAGATACATATGAGTGTCGACCTATAGAGACCATGAATTCCTAAATATCCTTTTCGCGACCAATGCATGCACCGCACGCCATGCATAAATGGTGCAAAGTCTCCACGATTGGAAAGACATCATTGGATCACACCTAAATTGTGCGTGCACGTCATGGTGACTTGTAATGAATATCATCGGATAATGTAATGAATATCACTTTGGTGGCAAAAGGGATATGCTAGAAACCTTGTCATGGATTGCTAGATATTATGGCTTATCTATTTTAACGATTTGAATCCAAGCTGAACAGCATCAAAGTTGATATAGATGTAGGTCTAAATGATGCCAAGATTTACAGAGAAAATTCAAATTTTTATGCTTGTACAATGTATAGCTACGAGAATGTTTGAGAGGACAGCAATTGATTGCCATTGATGTAGACTGGAACGTCCAGCAATGACATTTCATCTAACTTAGAAATTATTTTCACATTACTTTTAACATTAGAATTCAATGATATTTGATGTTTACTGTCAGCTATGGAGGTCATTTCACTAAATACCATAGCATTTTAACCGGGGGAGCAAAAAGCTCAGAGTACATGAGTATAAAAGTACATACACAAGTACTCAGGTATAGTATCAACTAATACAATGCACGTTCATACAGTTCATACAGTTCTACAATGCACGATACAGTTCATGCAAAATGTTTATCTATAATGCATGTTTGTCTTCAAAACTGAGACATTCAGTAATATAAAAAAAGACCAACAATGGGCCATGGATGGCAAACAATGAATAGAGTGTATATATTAAAGAATTCAGCAATTAAAATATGCAATAATAAAGTGGGAAAAATTACTAAGCATGTCACATGTTCACATTCACAATGATATCAATAAATTCATGCTGATGCAAGTCACATCAGATTAGATGCGATTTCATCAAGAAAGTTATACACAGTGCACTCCAGATAAGCGGAAATTCCGCTTAAACGGGAGAAAATTCAGGAAACATGTACAACAGATGTAGAACCCTCCGGTTAAGCGGGAGAATTTACGGACATCGCTCTGCTTAAGTGGGAGACATTTTTTGATAATTTGGCTGTTTTGTTGATGGAGAACTAGATTTGAACTTTTCATTATGTGTTTATGCTTCACAAAAAATGTATTTATGTTCTGACCAATTGTTCTCAAGCAGCCCACTGGAAAATTACCGTTTTCATAAACTATTCCCTATTCCAATGCAAGCTCGCATTGGATCAGAAGTATCTTTCTGTGGTCAAGAACTGCTTGTGTCACTGCAAGTTTGGGTCTTGATAAAGACACTAAGTGCTGAGGGCAGTCAACCCACGTGTATTTAAACCGTTTGTTGTGGTCATTTGACAATTTTTCGACCCGCAATGTTTGATCAAATGCCCATCTCATCACGGCAAGAATTTATAAACAAAAGAAATAGGCGATCGACGCGATTCTAATACCACCACTTCCAACCTCGCATGATGCTTAAAATGTCCACAAATTGCATTTGAAATTTTTTTTCAAAAAAAGTTAAACTTCAAAATAATTCATGCATGAAAATGTTGAAATGAAGATTCGGCTAAAATAGTAAGAAGAGAAGTTTTATTTGAATTACTTTGTTTACACAAAGTTCTTGGCATTGATAAGTCTGAAGTGTGAAGAGGTTTGAGTGACACTTTGTCAAGAAAAAGATTTGAATCAGTGAATTTCGGCCATTCACTTCACTAACTTTGGGCTATTTAAGCAATACAAAATAACGCGATTCAAAATCATATCGACTATCAACATATTTATTATTGAGCGAAGCTTATGTAGGCCTACAACGTAAAATATTATTTTCCGTGATTTTGAAAGAGATTATTTTCATGGTTCATTATGTAGAGTTGGATAATGTAGAAATATTTCCCAGCTAGCGTTGGGAATCAGCCGATTACCTGAAATTAAATTTAAAAATATTGCTGTGTAGAGTTCACTTACTTAACATGTAGGGCGACTTATTGCGGAAATGTTGTATAATTTGCAATAATTAATCTTTTTCCAAGTCTAAGTTTTTTGATTTCCTAATAAATGAGGCAAATAATTGAGAATGCAATTGGATGATTGAATTCACAGCACAAGCATTGTGCTAAAAGTTTGTATTCATGGTAAGAATTGAAGTTATTTCTTCGGTACCAGGCCCTATTAAATGCTCAAATGCCCTCCACCTCCTTTATGAAAGATGCTTAAAAATTAATTATCTTGTTTTCATAAGCAGCCTGTTTTCAATAAACTTCACTGGTCTGTTGTACTTTCCGAGAAAAGATATCCATTTCCTATGTTGCCTAAATTTGATTGACTTTGACCGTTATTGGTTGTTGATCTGTATGGTTTCGCTCACTTCTAAGCTGGATCTAGGTATTTACTTTTTATACAGTGTAATTTGTTCCAATTTCTTATTTGTTCATGGTCCTGTCACCCACCAGCTTATCGCTGATTAGGCTTCAACGCTGAGTCCATTGACTGTGTTTGCGAATCCATAGTTGATGACCCTATGTATATCACGTCTTGTCAGCTTAATTTGTAGAGTGCTGGCATAGATGACAAAAGTTCGATGATTTAAATTCACCGAGATACTCAGCGTTTCCGTCGGCAAAATCCATAAATATTTATTCCATGGTTCAAATTAGTGACACCTAAGTCATCAACAAAATCGCGAAAAACTGGGGGCAGCTCTTTTCACACCAACCTCTGAGACTGTGCATATATACATTATCAACTCATCATCGTCTCAAAACTCTGATGAAGCATTTGCTTCTGGAGGTATTGTGATAGCACTCATATACAGTCATCGTTGTCATTTTTGCATATTTCAGCAACTTCTTGGATCCTTCTTGATCCAACTATAATGCATTGTCTTCAGAAAGGTAAGGACAAGCTACACCCACCACACAAAATGATATAGCCGAGTTTAGCCTTTCTATAGCTACGCGCGTAGAAGAATAGAATGTCTTTAACCACGGATGTTTGGGGTGCTGCGTAATTACGCGTGAATTACGCGTGGCATGTCACCTAGTGTAATTTGTCGGATCATCAAGGTTCTCTTGCTTGCATAGTGCGCCTGTGCCTACATACGTCTTGAAAATCAGAATACTTCATACTCCATGATTTATCTATTGATTTATTATGTACCGCAAGGACATGGTAAAATTAGCAAAATACTTCATTTAATATACGTAGCAAGAATGTCAAAATATCAAATCGCTTATTTCTCAAAAAAGAGAACACGAGGATGAAATGATACATGGCGATGACTTTTACAAAGGAGATGATGTTCTACATTTACGTAATACGATGAAATATATATACATGAAATAATGTAGCAAAATGTAAAGATGACAAGAAATGATAATTGAGACATTGGAAGGACAGGACATTTAAATTTTGACAAGAAATGGCATTTGGATTAATCAAGGTACAAGTCATAAATTGTTTAAATACAATCGGATCTGGAACATTTATTAATGTAAAGAGTCTGACATCATATCATCAAAAAAACAAGCTTTGCGCCTTAATACTTAAACCTAGGTAATTATTACCTAGGTCCGGAGCGAGATTTTGATAAAGTGAATATCAGATCGAATATAAATATCGGTCGGAGTAACCACACTTCAAAGAATCTTACATGAAAAGAAGCGTATGATGATGCAGAACTTCTGACGAATAAATTGATGTTCCGGACCTACTGCAGAGAAACAGGCTGACGCGCACCAGGAAGTGATATCAAAGTTTGAGTGAGGTCTTTATTGCAATGTTTAATCTTTTATTTCCGTTCGAGTTACGCTTGATTCAGCGCTGTAGTAATGTCTTAGTTCTGACGTCAATTACTGCCTGGATAAATTTACATAACTTCACAATGCTTCCTTTATGTATTCTCTGCAACATTTTATAGAAATGTTGCTTCGTGATATTGTATATTCGTACATAAGTCTAGAAGAAGCGCATTTTGGGAATAGCGCCATGTTTTGGAATTTCCCGGCATATCTAATGCAAAGAGAAGAATGCTGGGCCCCTAAAAAAATGTTGAGGTGCACACCGTCACTGGCTTCGAAGTTCAAAATAATTATCGTGTATCAACTTCCGTTGTTAAGACATTTTGATGATCGTTTAGGCAATCACTGGAAATAAAAGTTTTTCATTATGAAGTATTTGATTTTCGGTGATGTTTGCGAGAACATTGGTTAAAAGCATTAAATTTCAGCCATAGAGTATGGATATATAGGTAGAGTGTCGACTCAAAAAAGTATCTGTATACAGTGAAAATTTTTATATAAAAATATGCAATTTTTACGGAGATTACGTTCCCGTGGTCCAAAAAATTATTTGATGAGTTCTAAAAAGTGTCAAAATTTTGCTAATTTATATAGTAGTAGTAGTAGTAGTGTATCTATATTTCGTGAATGATAATCTCGCATTATAAAGTTAAGAGTTCGGTTGAATCAAAAGTATGCAAATTGATAAAGTCGAAAGTTAAAATGAATAAGCTACAAGTTCACGTGTCTAGTCATAAAAGGAAAAAAGGAATGAGCACGCAAGTTGGTTCTGCAGTGGAAAGCTCGAAATTTCTGCGAGTACTGAAGGACATCAGGAGCACAAGACGTAAGTATGTGAGACGGATAACTGCAGACTTGTGAAAACAATTTTTGACTGATCAATAAGCGTCTTCTTGATAAGCTATCTTTTGAGCATTGGCATCCGTTATATCCTTTACCGAAGAAGATGATGTTGTGGGCTCTTTTATCAAACCGTTCGAGTTTTTTGGATAACTTTTTGTTTATGCCGCAAAACGTTGGACATGTATATTCCATTAGTGAGCGGATATAGGCAACATAGACTTTGTGGAGCTCCTCTGATGAAATGTAGGGTCTTAACATTCGTAGCGCGTGTAGACGTGAGGCACATTTTGAATTGATCGAGGCGATGTGTTGAGAAAATGTCAGAGACTGATTGACAGTAACACCCAAAATATTTAAAGAGTCAACAACATCAATGCCAGACATGATAGGCTCAGGGGATGCACGGCCGCAGAACATAACATTAGTTTTTTGCATATTTAAGCGCAAGCACTTTCGTGCGCACCACGTTTTGATATTTGAGATCTCGTCAAGGACAGGACGTACAGTATCTGTATATCTCTCCAAACGAATTATCAGATATATGTCGTCAGCATACTTAATAACTCTAGTAGTTTGATGGTAAGGGGAAAAGTCATTAGTGAATGTACAAAAAAGATAGGGGCCAAGAATAGATCCCTGAAACACACCGGAGATAATATCATATGGATCGCTATGTGACCCATCTAAACGGACGACGTTGGTGCGACGCAAGAAGTAACTGCACAACCATTTCACAAAGCCTTTTGGTAGACCATTGCTATGCAATTTTTGTAGCAACAGACTGTGTGGTACGGAATCAAACGCTTTGGAAAGATCCACACTTACAATGGCGACTGCAAGTAAGGCAAGGTCAGCCAGCATCTGGGTGGCGTAGTTGTGAATATCAATGACAGCAGTAGTGGTAGAGGCCCCGGGTCGGAATCCATGCTGCTCATTGCCATACAATTTTAGAAATTGTGTTTTCAGATTTTGGGGCACACATCTCTCCAAAATTTTGTCGATAGTTGGAAGAACAGATATTGGTTGAATATTATCAATTTTCGTAGGGAGAGACTTAGGCACCGGGATTGTTATGCCAGTTTTTGAGTGCATCCGCAAACGTGCAAAAAGATCCTTAAGTTCACGATAAATGGTATTAGGGACATCATCGCGGGATTTAGCAACGCCTGGCTTAATTTTGCCGAGAGCATCAACAATTGATTGCGATGTTAACTCAATATTCCAGTCATCAGTATCGAGCTGGCAATGTAAAGGAAGATCAGTTGGAGTGGAATACAGAGATTGGTCCGAGTAGAAAGTGTCCCGCAGTTACTACCGAGATGACTCCTCTATGTAAGTAGTATTCAACAAGTTGGATATCAAAAGGAATGAATATTTGCTAATAAGCATCCTAACTAAGCGGAAATTATGCTAATTATTATGGGAATTTCATGATTCCGTTTTATAATTGGAAGTCTTCAGGAAAAAGTCGACATCTTATGTGCTTACTTGGCTGAAATTTCATATTTCAAATTCATGAAAGCAATAGCAGGTCATCGAGTTGCCAATTTAACAAATGTTACCTCTACAAGGCTGCCATGACACGGAAAATTTGTAAAATAGCACCATTTCCTTCTGCTTTGCTATCAAGATCAGTCAATTCCGTTGTAATTTCTTCAAAACTGCTTAAATGTGTATATCTCACATTTTGAAACAATTCTGACTGTATCTCCCTTTAGTTCATTTAATAAAATCGAAAGTGTATACACATTGGGGATTTAATAAATGCGGAGTCATCACTGTACCTAACATACTTACTCTATGATTTCAGCTGACATTTTTGATGATTGTGTTTGCAGATATTTATAGACTTGCCATATCTAATTATGTTCTGCATTATAGACAAAAATACATGACCGCATAGTTGTGCGACTTAAAGACATTCCATGTCAAAAGCTATAGCTCTATGACTCTCACTTAATCAGTGAAAACACAGTAAAATCCCATCAGTTTGCTTCTTTGAAAAAATGTTGTCTTCTAATATTTAGCTGTTGGAGAAATCCATTTGCATAATGTTTGGCCTATAAGCAAAGAAAACAATTTTAAGACAAGCGCTTGCGGATGGTCACCAATCAACATGATCATGCTTCGTGGCTAAAGAATTTGAAGACCGAATGATGAACAAACAGCGATTCAAAGTTTTCCTTTGATTACTCAATGGGAGCATTTAATTTATGTTTTCAAAGGCATTACGCAGATATACATTTACGTAGGTCAATGTCTGACGAAAACACGTGAGAAATCATTGCAGTAATTGGCGTCTGCATGAATTCGCAATGCTTCGTTCACAAAAGTTGCATTATATATCTCCTTAAAGCTTCAAAAAATTTGACGCACTTGAACTTTGAAAGACAAGATTACAATGAGTGCAAACAACTTTCAGCTTTCGCACGTGTTATACAGACTATTGTATTATAGATCGGATAATGATTGATTAATACATTTCGTATTTTGGTGTGTATTTGGTCTTATCAGCTGACTGATAGGCTGGTGACATAAATTTCAGCCTCAAAGTTCAATTGGCAATGTCTTTTGACTTACTGACATTGAGATGCATTAATGAACTTATCTTAAGTTTGAGGTCGCCTGTCACAGTGTGACCTCTTGCTTTGACTTCAACACCCTGAATTTTGTGAAGCCACGTATTTATCAGTATGAATTCACATCCATTACAGGTTTTGCTAGATAAGAGAATAGTAAGTTTAGTAGCGCCTAGACTTCAATACTTTCAAACACATAAAAATCGTGACAGGTAGAAAAACATAGCTGTTCGCAACTCACGCCATTTATTTAGCACGGTTGCCAGTCGTCTTTTTTCTAGATCCGTGCTCTTTTTAGTAAAGACTTTCTCTTTAAGGATACTTTCAAATTGCTTGACGAATGCAATTTTTGACTAATACAAAAATTATCCTTTGTGTAAGTCGATAACTATGCTATTATCCAGCTATTACTACATCTAAATCTGATTTATTGTAGCTTTATCAATTGTCTATATATCGTAGCGTTTTTTGCCATCTCGCAATAAATTTCGCATCTTCCAATACTGACGAAGAAGTTGGGCCTACATCCATTGCAAGAAGTGAACTTAAAAGAACTCTGAAGTTACCTGACCGACTGAATCATCACATTTCTTATCAATTCATCTTGTAAATGATAATAATCCTGGATTTCCTAGATATTGAAAAGTTTAATGTCTTTTCGTATCATTCAATGAAACAGTGCAAATATTGTGGGAGGTAAGTGGATAAGTCCGCATAGATGACTCAATTGCAAATCTTAAATCGCACTATGAGAATTATACTTTTGAGCTCCACGGGTACACCGCCTATTTTTCAAAAATCAGATCTTCAATCCTAGCTTGTTGCAAGAATTGTTAATTGCCGAATAGACAGTAGGATGATACTCACCTATCTAAATCTGCTCTCTTTGAATAAAACATCACGAGGCACCTATCAACTAATCTATTTCATGCTCATCAATTACTGGGATATCAATAATAACATTTAATAACATATTTAAAACACTGTTTAAGAATATGTTTAAAACTGCGTTATGAAAAGTATATTTAAAAAGAAGGCTTTACAACCATGTTTATAAGAGTGAGTGAAACTAATTTCTAAAAGTATGGTTACCCATCTTTGAAAAGCATGTGCAAAATCATTGAAAACCCATGTTCAAATATTAAGTTTTAAAATCCGGTTTGGGACATTGCCTTATAAAGCGTTGAGTTAAAAATGCTATTTTTGTCCTTTTGACACTGCAGTTATTCAATTGATATTAGAAATCTGATCACAGTAAAATACAACACGCGATAATCATGCCTTTCATTATAATTGTACTAAGCGTCTGAGCAGCATTGCAAGTGCAATGTTGAAAGTTAAAATCTAAAGTGCAATAATTGACAATCAAAAATAGTGACTTTTCCATCTAAACATCGAAAGACACTTATGGAAGCAATGAATATTATGTTAGTAGTCGGGAAGAGTAAATCTTCTATCGAATTACATTTAATCGATAAAAAGTCCAAGGAAGCATGATTTGAAACACTTCATGTTATTTTGAACCCTATTAGCAAGATGTATACCTACAGAATAGCAAGCCTTGGTGATGAGATGGTTGACTGCAGACTTCATTGAAGAAACGGTTGGTAGTGGTAATCAATGTTTTTGTTTAGGTCCCAAATGAGTCTACCGGTCATTACCATCACTGTAATAATAACGGACATAAAATCATAAAATGGAAAATGTCGTTTCTGGAAGATCACTCCTTTCATGATTACAAAATGCCATAAGTCACTGAGAAATGCCAATGTATTGAGCGACAACATTAATGAATGACAAATTTAAGCAAATGAATTGCAACTGCCATTAAAATATCAGTCAACTTTGACTGTTTATTGTCATGTTGTATCGCTTTCCTGTTTACCAGTGAACAACTTGACTTTTGACTTTTGACTTGTACACCGAAGTACAAATTAACGAAACTTCTCAATTATCGCAGCGCTTTTTGTCAACAATGGCTGTGGTACTATAACTTGGCAGAGGAATTAATATTCCCCAGTGATCATTTGAATGTGTGATATGGGCTGAATATCAAAAATATTCTATCATCGATGGTTTCATGCCAGAAGGGCGTAAGTTACATTTTTTTAAAAATCACTTTTGTCGATATCCTCGTAGAATAATAGATCCTTCATCTTCTAACAAAGTCGCATTATCGATCTTACCCTCAATTACGAAAGCAATCACATCTAAGAAGCGTATATACAACAAAATAATTCATATGGTGCTGCAACATATTTGCCAATAGGATTTGAATACTAGTAAGTTACCTGATTCAATATTCAGATTTTGCAGATGATACATTCGAAGAGATCGACGTTGCCACTAGTATGCAAAGGCGATATCAAAGGCAATGCGAGAGGTCTTTACGTCAGAAAATTGCTTATTTTGGAAGCCAAAAGAAAATATCTCACACGCTGAATAATCAAATTGATTGATCAATAAGGTTTTTAATCCCGTGATTAGTTAACCAGGATTCCAGGATTCGCTGATATCATCAAGCGTCAAGCGTGTTGGTGGTGTCTGGTCTGTGCTCTCGTGAAGTTGGCAAACTAGACCGAATTCTTTTTCTTTTCTACTAGCTGATTCTACAAAAATTATACCACCGTTCTCGTCTCGTCGACGTCTACAGTTCTGTGTTGACTTCATCGTCGTTTGGTTCCTCGTTTCTCCGGTATCTCCCATTCCTCATACAAGTCGTCTCATTCCTCCTGTAAGTGTCATTCTGCACATGCGCACATCTGATTTGTTCTCCACGCTCGAAGATGTCCAACAACCGACAATTGAGATCTGGATCACGTGACCTTGGTAATGCACACAATGATGGTGACGTTAAACAGCTGCTTCTACAAATGGAATCAAGGCTAAATTCTAGACTTGATGACATTGTCGCAAGAATGTCTAACTTGGAATCTCGCTTCAATACGGTCATCAATGAACAGGCTCGCAGAACACTGTAATCAATAAATTGAAAGAAGTTGTCCTAAAGCAGCAGCTTATTGTTGAAAGAAGGGACACTGAAAGTCGGCAACTCAATCTCATGTTCTCGGGTGTACCTGAAGATGACATCAGTTCATCCACATGTGTACTGAAATCTGATATCAATAAGATTGAGGCATTATGTGAAACTTTAATAGAAGATTTTGACGATTATGACTATGTATTCATAGAACTTCTAGAATTGGTCAGAGGAAGCCAGGCCAAACTTGACCTCTAAAGGTAACTTTTGCTTATTTAAGTACCCGAAATTCATTGCTTTACAAACAGAAGTCGTTGAGAAATAACTCATCTTCTTGGTATAGCAATGTCTTCATCAACAAGGATATGCCTTTAATTACGCGTATGGAGGAAAAGAGGCTGCGGAAGAAGCTAAAAGTCGAGAAAGCTAATGCTTTGTCATCCGATACGATAATATTGAAAAAGGGAAAATTGCTGAAAAATTCTTCTGTCATCGATCAAGTTGATATTGGAAATCAGCTATTTTGACAGATATTGTCAATTGGTGAAACCAGTAATGACTGTGTCTCTATATATAATCATTATTCTCGCTTTACAAAAAACTTTTATCGGAATACTCCGCGATACATCAATTTATTTTCGCTATCTTTGGCCAAGTTACATGATCGCCCTCTTCATCACGTATCCCATAACCTGAGTCTGGTTTATTGACCTGCATCTCTTTTATTCAAGGTCTCTCCGCAATAAAACTTTTGAATTATCTATCTTACTTGATTCAAAGTGTTATGATCTTATTTTCGTCACCGAAACTTGGTTAGATGGTCGTATACCGGACTCGTTTCTCCTACAAAACTCAACTTATTTACTGTTTCGGATTGATAGAGGAGAATTAGGTGGCGGCTCAGCAATTTTTGTGAAAGACTGCTACAAATGCGCTCTTGTTGATATACCTGCGGAATTCTTGACATTGGAGGTTAAAGCCATTGACCTTTTCTTGTCTAAAGCTCTGAAATACAGACTTTTTTGCATATACTTTCCTCCATCATCTACATTGAATGGTGACAAAATAAAGGCTCTTTGCAGATTGTTAGACTATGGTTGCTTATCTACTACAACAACATTATTCGTTGGTGACTTTAATTTCCCGTCTATCGATTAGTCAAATTCGACATCCTCTGGTATGGCATCTTGTTTTCTAAACGAATGTGTGAAATTGAATTTACACCAGCTTGTCGATCAACCAACCCGTTCCTCGAATATTCTCGATCTGATCTTAACGAATCATCCATATAATGTCCAAAACTTTTTCATATCTGCTCCTTTCACAGATACTTGTGATCATCTTTCCGTCAACTTTTCCTTATCTGGTTCGCCTCCTATTCGACGTAAATCAAGCCTGGTTCCCAAATTTTTTAAGGCTGATTATGATGCAATAAATGAAATGCTGTGTTGTATCGATTGGTTTGACTGCTTCCGTGAAGGTCCGACAGTCCAACAGTTTTGGAATTACTTGTATGAAGTCTTACATAATATCATTTCTGATCAAAACTTGGTTCCCTTGAAACGCATAAGTGATCATTTCACGTACCCGAAACATTTGAGAAGATTATTGCGGAAAAAACTTCACCTTCATCGGAAATGCAAAACAGATCCATCCTATCTCAATTCCTATAAATTGGCGTGCAAAGAATTCAACGAGTCAGTTTAAGATTTCTTCTGTGATTTCGAGAGAAATCTTCTTAAGTTCAAGACCGATCGGCCCTTTTTCTCCTATCTGCGCAAAAGGATGAACAATCGTCCTGTGATACCATCCATGAAGGACTTGGGAATTTGATCCATGATCCAAATGTCAAAGCAGCCGCATTTAATCAGTATTTTCTGTCTGTTTTTGTCGATGATGACGGCAACGCTCCCGTATTAGAAGATCTAAAGCTTGGAAATATTGGCTTGAATTATGTTGACTTTCCTATTGAAGTGATTACGCAAAAACTTCACGAGCTTAAACCTAAATTCAGTTATACTCCTGATGGTCTACCACCAATTTTCTTGCGTAATCTCAGTGGTGTTCTTGCTGTTCCCTTCCAGATTCTCTATGAATCTTCACTGCATTCCGGAAAACTCCCTGATATGTGGAAAAGGTCAGTGATTTTGCCGTTACATAAAAAGGGCAGTAGATCATCTTTATGTAACTACCGGCCAATTGCCTTGACCAGCATCATATGCAAAATCATGGAGAGCATTATTGCTGACAATTTATCTTCGTATCTTATTGATAACGGTCTAATTTCCTATGATCAACATGGCTTTATACGGAGACGTTCTTCCTGTACGCAACTTTTATCTACCTTGAATGAGTGGTCTACAGCTGTCAATTGTCGGAACCAAGTCAATACAGTGTATATCGACTTCACTAAAGCATTCGATACCCTTTGTCATCGCAAACTTCTATTAGTTATCAAGAATCATGGAATTAAATATGTTGTTGATTTGGTTGAGTGACATTATCTGTAACAGAACACAATGTGTCATGATCGAGGACTGTTTATCGGACTTTTCTATGACCTCCAGTGGTGTGCCCCAAGGCTCTGTCTTAGGGCCCTACCTGTTTTTATTATACATTAATGGTATTACTTCATGTACCACTGGACCATGTGAGATGAGACTTTTTGCCGACGACGTGAAGCTGTTTCAGATGAGTAGTTCTGGTGACTTTTCATGTCTCAACAACTCTCTTGATAATATTCTACATTGGTCATCTCAAATGCAGCTGTCCATTTCCTGCACAAAAACAAAACTGTTATCGTTTGGACCCGTTATCAATGATTGCTGTCATTTTTTAGATAATACTATGATTGATAAAGTGTCAGACATTTGTGATATTGGCGTAACTTTTTCTCCTAATCTGAAATTTTCTGTCCATTGTCAAAAATATCTTCTAAAGCAATATCACGTGCATACTTAATCCTGAAATCATTCATGTCCAATAGCCCAACCCTGCTTATGAAAGCTTACTCATCCTATGTTAGACCTTTGGTTGAGTACTGCACTCCAGTTTGGAGTCCGTACTTAGTTCAGGACATTAAGACTATTGAAAAAGTTCAGAAATATTTTACAAAGAATGTTTGTCGACGTGCCGGACTTTGTTTCAATGAATATAATGATCGGTTGCATATTCTTAATGTATTGTCTCTGGAAAAGCGGAGAATTATGTTCGATTTGATTTATGTTTTTAAGATGCTCAATGGTCTTGTTGATCTACCTGTCCAAAACTTTTTTGTTCTGTCATTCCCTGAATTTTCCTGCACAACTCGTGGTCATCCCTTTAAGTTGAGATTCACCGATCGCCCTCAATGTAATGCTCGGCAATTTTTCTTCAGTAATCGTGTTTTAAACAAATGGAGTGCTCTTCCCGAAACAGTTGTATTATCTTCGTCCCTCAATAAGTTCAAGTTTAAATTATCTCTGCTTGACCTTTCACCTTTTTGTAAAGTTTATGATTAATTTTTCTTCGGCTACTCATAAGTGTTGCCTGCAACCTGGGATGACAATTGTAGTTTTCTGCAATAAATATAATTCATCTCTGGTTCTGTAAGACAAATCTTCTAAAAAGGCACATCAAATTTTACTATAACTTACACATCTCATCCAGATCCAATGATTACGGATCCAGTGATGAAGAATTTTCACGGGCACAGTTGTTGAATTTGAATCGCTAACAGTTTTGTTGTTCATAAACATTGCGAGCATAACCCGTGCCTTGGATGTACATGCAGATAATGTTTGCGTAGAGCCTATAGAATTAGTCAGTTATTGACCTAACAAAATTCAGTTTTTGCTTGAAATGCTTTTCATCAGGTTAGCAACATTGATAAAGGCATACAAATGCAGAGCCTTGACTTAAAACACATGATAATTCAATAAATTCAAAATGATAAATGAGTAGTGTAAATAGAATAATTAAATGAGTTGCATCCTCAGTTGAAAAATGGGAACACACCTGAATAGCTGCCATTTCATCCAATATCAAGAATCATTAGCAGGCCTGGTTCACATCTCTCAACATCGACACAATTCCCTATTCATTATCCCTATTCCTTCCGTCGAAAATTCATTAACTTGCTGATTGTAAATCTCATAAATGAGTAGATCTATACAATGCATGTGGGAGTCAGATGGGATTTGCAGTTGAACTGTACTAATTTGTGCATTATGGATTCGGCCTGATTGTAATTTTGCAAACATGAGTCAGCAGAAACAATGATGACCAAAGGCACATTTAAGTAAATAGACATCTCATCCAATGACAACAACACTGATCTTGAATAATAGGGACATATTGAGCATGGCGTGGAATTCGATTTCGAAATTTTTATACATGGACAGGTGACTCCACGCGACTTAGCCTCTAATTACAGGCGCTCTACATGTAAACCGACAGCTTGATTAATGCCCATAACGTGTGTCACTTATGATACTGAACTTAATAAAATATCAATTTATACGTACAGAATGCAGAATTTCATAATTATTCAAGTCTGTTCATGATATGGTTGATGTATAGCTGCAACTCTTGTGGATGACTTATTAGATTCATGTCAAATGTGTCTAATTGCGAAATAATCAATGAAGAATAACAAAATGCGAACAATAAGCTCAAATCTAGGTAATAGTGTTAAATTGCATCAATTGATGATATATCATCATTAATATCAAATACATGAAAGAGGCATTTCAGGGAAAGTTTTTCATACCTACTGAAAAATTCAGGAAAATGCACTAGACGCCTTTGATGAATGAAGCCATCGATATAGTCCACTTCGTAGAAATGTGAGCCCCTGATAAACTGCATCACTCTGATTACATGCGTAGGCCGCAGCAGGCAAAGTTTTCAAAGGGGAAGCGGTTTACCTTCTATGGGTTCACCTAAGCAAGTACAGAAAAGTTATTACATGAGCACGAATATGACATAGGGTAAAAATGAACACGAACTATCATGTGTAACTTTTCGCTTCATTGACGGGATGATAAACACCACATTTCTATACTATATTTTCAGCAATTGACATTCAAAAAATCAGATTGCCTATTCACGATAAAGCGCGAGTAAAATGAAATGCGGAAGCAGAAATAGTGACAGAAAAAGAAAATGCTTATTCAATCATTTTCGCATCAATCAGCGCATGTGAGGTCTATGATCAACAAAATTATTATATTGATTTTTCTCCAATATTTTTCACCTGATTCACTATTTCATATACTCATATTTTTTTCGCTCTCTTATGTGAATTTATTCCTATTCATCTATTTCATTGTGTTGCATTTGCGATAAATCTTATTATATCATACCTATAATAAGACTATTAGCCATGTACAAAAGGTTGATAAAACAATTTAAAACCAAACATGTAGAATAACTAATATAAAATAGAAAATTATGTAAACCTCATTATAAGCGATCCTGACAAAGTAGGCTATTTCGCATTGCAAGAGGAAATACTTGTATATAACCTAGAGCAAGAACTGTTTGAGCTCAAAATGTACTACAACCAGGCCATTGAAGAGTCAGACAATATCATTATGGCACACGTTGTTTGTATGCACTAACGATATATTTTTTCAATGACAAATATTGTATATAAGTTTAGATATATCTCCGTTTAAATTCTAGCAAAGTGGTTTTATAATCTTCCACTGGGCAAATTTGGTTATAATAAACGAGCATGTGCTAAAATCATTTTGCAGCATTTTATCACATTTGAAGCATTTAACTCTAGATTATAACACATAGCATCGGAGAAAATTGCAAATAGGACATTTTCAGCTACAGGATGTATTATTATGAATAATTTGTTGCGAATAGAACACAGAATACTCCATTTCGTTCTACACAATAAGATCGCTGGCATCTCACGAACACAATTTCAATATGTCCAGCAGACGTCATCAGAAATTAATTGCCATTATTTGGGGCCAAACAATACATTATTTTCAATTGCAGCAGTATGCAATAAATAAATTACAATTCTTTGACTACGGCAATCAATTAGTTGCAATTATCATCATTTGATAAGACTGGCTATCTGTTTTAATTTCCAGCTCTGATGTTTCAGTGAATTAGGCTACATACATAGGGAAATGCTTTAGAAGTCGCAGAATACCATTACCATATCATCTATTTGGGCAGTGAGTAGAAATATTAAGCCTATATGTGATACACATATTTGCATTGCATTGATAAATGGATATGAATATTGACAAATTTGATTGTAGATTTGAGTTTATGCATCATAATTATATTGACAATTAATAAAATTATTGAAGTAAGTGGGTGAAAAATCACATTTGCCTATATAGCAGAACATCAAAAGCGTTATAACGGTTATCATAAAAGTATTGTATATTGCAAGATAGAGATGCTAAACAGTTTAAGCACAAAATAGTGCGGTATTGCTCCAGAATCCGAACAGCCGTCAGCTTGTGAATAAGAGGTGTTTAGTATTATCCAAAAACCCGGCGGTTGCAATGTTCTTCAATATGTGATGGCAAGTGGTGATGGCACTGCAAGTTAAACTGTCAATTGAATACCGTATTTCCTATAATATAAGCACTTCAATTTTTGCAAAATTTGACTTAATTTTCGATCTCTTTGCTTATATTAGAATCGTTGCTTATAATAAAGACATGGAAAAAGCACTTCAATTATATTTTAGTGCGGTACATGTTTTTATGCCAATATTTTGTAGTTTTTATATGTTGCATTTCTTCCGCATGTCTGGATGTCATCATAAATATATGAAAAGCAGGATTCCTTCAACGGACACTATTGTATTAGCAGTTTGATTCACCTGTAGGCTTTCTCAATGCCAAACGACAATCCATGAAAACTGGCGCAGCACATTTGACATCATTAATGACAGAGGGCAAATGACAAACTCCTCTTGTAGTTTGCTAAAAAATCACAATAATGCATTAGACTTGTATATTAGTATAAGTTCCGGTAATTCTCGGAACTTATACTCATTAAACTTTAAGATGTACTTCAAATTTATGAGTTTCCATGATGACCTCCTCTTCGTCATCGGTGATTCTGCTTTCCAAAGAGTCATGATTATCTTGTCGGCGTAGAGTCAGAACATAGGCCCACCATTTCATTTTCTTTAAAACAATGAATGGACTTGTAAACCATCTTCTCCGTTGGTGACTCCACAGGCCTTCATGGACCTGAGAATCAGATTTCGAGGGATCTCTTCCCAAGCCACGACAATTCACTGAAGTAGTTAGTCCTTTGACGGAGCCTTCGAGTTTCCTTTAGCTGCAAATGTGTGGTTGGCAGACGCCACCCAGCGAAGGTAATGGAGCTGAATTCGTTCGTTTATAAGTTGGTTGAAGGACCACCAGAACGCAACCGGTTCACCCAGCAGGAATAATCTCGTACCTAACAACTCCTTAATTGGTTTTTCTCAAATAAAAAAGAGTTGCTTATAATAGAGGTATTGCTTATATTAGAGAGACCAGGAATCTTAGAGTCGTTGCTTATAATAGAAGGCTGCTTATAATAGAGGAAATACAGTATTTCTTCATTACAAAATCAATCAATCAATCAATCAATTGATTGCAATTTTTGATTGCAGCAATCAATTAATCATGACCGATTAATTGCGATGCAATTTTCTTTTTGATAACCCCAGATGCATTTATTGTCTATGCTGCAATAATCAGCGCGAATCATGTGACGATCATGCACGATGGTATAATCATAGGGTGCAACCATGACGCAGTTAACGCAAAATGAATGACCCACTGCGTGATTCTAATATACCGTATTTCCTCTAATATAACCTCCAGTTTTGCAAAATTTAACTTAATTTTCGATCTTGTTGTGTATAATAGAGATATGTGAAAAAAATACTTTCATTTTACTGCGGTATATTTACTGCCAACCTTTGGTATTTTGCTAAAAAATCACAAGTAATGCATTAGAATTGTATATTAGCATAAGTTCCGTTAATATTCGAGTCCTATACTCATCAGGCCTTAAGATCCACTTCAAATTTATGAGGTTCCATGATGACCTCAGCCGATGAATTCAGAGGAAGGTAGTAGTGAACTTTCACCCGATGTAGGCCTAACCAAGATAGAGGAGCGCCTCCATTCGAGGAAAGATGGAATTGAATTGACCTGAATCCATGAATTGATATTATACTTTTATTCACCATGAATTGAGGATATTGAATTTTATAATTGTCATTTTCTGTCGCTGCGTTGCAGTGCTGTCTTTCCTATTTTAAAGAAATACTTACACTTAAATCCACATTTTTTGCAATTTGAGCAAACGTGCAGCGCCCTGTGTCTTATCATCCGAAAAGTGTTCCATTGCGTGTGCTTGACGTCGACTAAAGTATTGAGTCATCCACTCAGAATCTTCAATTTGCATGCTAGCTCTTATTTACAAAATCCTTGATATCATCTGATTTGCATTGACTCAATTCAATTTAGTCTGATGGCTACTCTATTAATTTTGAAAATAGATACACGTTGTTCTAGGGGATCAAATTGAAACAACAGCTGTCCAATGTCACACATAAACACACACATGCAGATGCATTGTACAATAACTATAAGCAAGCAACATTATTTTCAGTGCATCAAACTTTCATCAAATAACAAATTTATAGACCGCGTTTTCTCGAGGGCATTTGGAGAAAGCATTAAACTGCAAGTACCTTTGCAAATCAAACTATTGCTAGGCTACTATTGTGATGAAATGCGTTTTCTTCTTGGCCATCATAGTAATTACTTTTTAGAGTCTTACCATTTTCATTATAAAAGGTTGGTTCGCGGATATCCTTGATTTGCGGAATAAAAAATGCTCAAAGTCAGCCTTGCGTCAATTACTCATGAAATGCTCAAATTGATTACAATTACAAATTACATCTTTATCAATGTAATTGATTGCAATCAAAAATTACTCCGCTTTTCTTCAATTATATTTCAATTACTTAATTACTTAAGATAATGGCCGGCATTGCACTATTCGTTTTCTAAACATTTCTTTTTCTTGGTGGATATGCAAAAGTCAATCACTACTGCTCCCCGGAAAACAGACCACGCCTGTAACTTTGATATAAAATTGCCACCTTTTTATTCCTCCCAAGTGCTTTCGCCTCACATCTGTACTACGATTCAAACTGAAGATCCAGTGCTGTGATATCGAGACTTGTGGCATCTAGGAGAATTTATTACGATTGTAATGGCATCTCCGTTAAGGTTTAAATTGGTTTAATAGTCCGGGAGCTAGCGTGAAGTTGTGCAGGGAACGAGGTAGTACATAAAACTTTCACATAGCATAGTACACCTCTAGCCTACTGCAAAACTTCGCGTCTGCCGGATCAGATCATTTGCTTTTCAGAAATAGAGAGGGTAACACAATCCTATGTATTTCCAGTGGTAAAATTGTGACATTTATGGTGTTGACTCCATTTTTTCGAATTTTTGCTCATAAAAGTTACACAAATTGGTATTTTGTTGAACTGGTTATTATAGAAATCATCTACAGATCATGATCTTTCAAATGAGTTATCATTCAGTGACGGAGGATGAAGTAAAGTGTACAAACAGACACTTTTCGTTGGTGTAACTGCAAATTTCAACATAGAAATTTCAGGAAAATCGTTGATATACTTTAACGAAAAGTGTCTGTTTGTACACTTTACTTCATCCTCTGTCACTGAATGATAACTCATTTGAAAGATCATGATCTGTAGATGATTTCTATAATAACCAGTTCAACAAAATACCAATTTGTGGAACTTTTATGAGCAAAAATTCGAAAAAATGGAGTCAACACCATAAATGTCACAATTTTACCACTGGAAATACATAGGATTGTGTTATCCTCTCTATTTCTGAAAAGCAAATGATCTGATCCGGCAGACGCGAAGTTTTGCAGTAGGCTAGAGGTGTACTATGCCACGCGAAAGCCCCATTTACTACCTCGTTCCCTGCACAACTTCACGCTAGCTCCCGGACTATTAAAGACTTAAACTGTGACTTCTTGAAGAATTTACGTGCCCCTCATTTTCCGATCAGCAATTAGAAGGGGCAGGACAAGGTAATTTTGAATGCGTGCTAATGAATAGTGTTGTCCGTAAAGTAATTGCAATTACATCTCAATTACATGGCTCAAAATGTAATTGATTACAATTTCAAAATACAGTAATTGTAATTGCAATCACGTAATTGTAATCGCAATCACAATTACAACACAAGTCTGCTTACAATAGAGGCCTAACTATGACTTATTGCTTAACACGCTAGAATATGCCAGACTATGCAATATACGTAAGTCAGTATATTAATCTGTCCTCCCCTGAGAAGAATGGATAATGGATGCAAAACGAAGAAGCAAGTAAGTGAATATACTTACAACTCGCATGAAGAAGCATGAGACCCTATTTGATAGTTCAAGTGATCAACTTACCTCAGTATTTTGTTAATTTCAATAAGTTACTTGTGAATGGTCGTCTTGCTATTTGTTCCCCGCCTTTTTAAGAATTTGAACGTCTTATTTGTCGAGAAGCAAAGGCAGGTGCAGTAGTAGGCCATCTAGTAGGTCGAGATGCAAATGTTGATACAGTTGTGGTACCGTGACAAGTCATGGTTGTCGACAAGATACAATGATACTGATGATTTACGAACAATTTGAACTAATACCGAAACCTCGAGATTTCGTAGGGCAACACGGGATCTTGGGATTACAAGCTCTAGTTTTCGCTGTAATCTGTACTTTTTCTCAGAATTACAGGAACATTTAGCAATTGCAGGAATATGTAGGGTGATGACCTCCATGTAGCTATTTGTCAACATGCTAAATTATGTTTTCACGACGACATTATGTTTTTTCTTGAAAAAAACAGAAGGCTTTACATGAAGCTGAAAACTGTTTATGTCAGAATTTCACTGCGTTATCATTAAAGAATTCATAATCCGTAACTGATAACTCGTGTTGCTTGAGCTCGGGGTGGGAACCGCGCAAGAGCTTTCGGTTCAGGCCCATTTCCTATGACCGTGGCCATGTTTCGGTGGTTCACTTCTTCACTTTCCGGTTTCACTTTTTACAACTTTTTCTTTCGGCTCGAAATATTGCATATAAAAGTCCCGCACCTCTGCCGCTCTACTTTGAGTAAGAAGACATTTGAATGATGCCGTAAAATGCATTTGAATCTATTTCAAGAATCATTCAAAGTGCCTGTTCGTGTGTTCAAAATGAAGCCACACGAGTATTCCTAAGCTTTACAGAGTTACCATCTGTATGAAGTTTTTGATGAATATAGTAAATATGCGCATTTCTAATTCGAAACATGAAACCACCTGCCTGCCGTTCAAAGCGTAATTATGATTCGCACTTTCAAAGAATATTACCAACCTATCACATAAATGAAGCACTTTGCACCGTGAAAATCATGCCTTAATCAGCAGAATATGTTTTTGAAATGTGGATGATTTGAACCTTAAGGCTGTCGCTTAAGATTTATAATTGGAAAGAGTCAGGAGTATTTTATGAATGGTCTTCTAAGTAGGTCGAAGGAATAGCGTCATCTACTTCAACAAATTAGGGAATCCTATAAATATATATTCAATTCCCTATGCATCAAAGGATGTATACGATGCACATGATAGGCATGATTGTAAACCAACGGGGCTAAATAGAAATGACAAGTCTAAGAGGAAGTCAACGATAATTATCTTAAGAATCGGCGGCCCGGCCAACTCGTGTTTTCAATGGTCCAGGCCCGATTTCAATTGATTTGTAAGACTAATCCCTCCCGGACACAAAGAATGTCATCTAATCCGAATATCATCTGCAGAAATTAGACCCTTGTGCATTTTACTGACTGTTGTCTACATGCAGCATTGGGATGGTAGCTCCAAGCTTAATTTAAAGAATATTGATTGAACATTCCTTGAAAGTCGGATCTGTCGAACGACTAGCTGCTCTATGACGGTAATGACGGTTTCATTTAGTATCTAGATTGCAATGTGACTTTACTGAATAATGAATTTCAGTCAAAACTGTTTTTTAAGCCTGTGCACAGTGGATGTATACTTCCGTGGTATTCCTCTGTGCCGATTTCACAGAAGAGAGCTGCAGTGTTTGAAGAATATTGTTTGCTTAAAATCAATTTTCTGTGATTGAATGGCTCATGGTTCAAACCGATAGGGGATTGTTTAATGGCTTCGCCTGAAAATGCAAGACACATGTTGCTTTATTCATCCTCCTTTGTATTTGGCATTAATGTAAATCTCAACAGTTTGTAGCAGCTGTAAACAAGTGACAATAAACTGCAATTGCAAGTTACTATAAACTGCAGCTGCAACTTTAGAGAATATTTGAATGACTGCGTGAAGACAATGAATGTCAGATTCAAATTCAAAGTTCTAAACTGCCAAGTTTGCGATCAGTCAGCTATAACAAAGCCATCCGTATGAAACTCGACGAAATCTCCATCAACAAGTTGTAGTAATATGAATCAGCTAAACATTGCAGTCATAGGTAAATAATTGATAAATTGCATTCAACCTTTGCTTTCGGTCAATAAGTAATTGTACGTGGCAGGTCGCTTATTGAATGATGGCTCGACATTGGACTCCGGGTCAATATCAAATTCTGTGTAAATCTGTTGACGTTTATTAGATTCATTGAATATACATGCAAATATAATAAGCGAATTCTTTAAGTGCTATCAGCAGAAATTCAGACGCAATTGGTGATTACAGCAGTAAAATCTAAATTGATATGCAGTCGATGAAACCCCAATGAAATTAGGGTATCAAGATTAATGGATCATGAATATGGATTTATGAATTATTAGAAATAATGAGTATTCATTCCTTATTTAGATGGTTCAGAAGTCAAACATCGCAAGATCACTGTCTTTATGGATGTAGAAAATAGTAGTAGAAAGTGATAAAGAATGTGCATGACGGGCACTATCATTCTATAAGTCTCCTCCAGAATTTAAAATAGTCTCCGACCCGTATGTCGAGAAGACGAGGCACAGCCGGTGAGTAATGCTGTTTCCGAAATTCGATTCTGATTTCGAAAACAGACCCAAAGTGAATTTTCGAGCTAAAGTTTCCTACAATTTCGATCATAGAATCATTTTGATAAGAAACTTTATTTCTCTTTCGATTTTGAAGTGAAACTTCAATTTTGAAGATCATTTTCTCCATTTTCGCAGTGAGATTTCGATTTCCAAGCTATGAAAAGCAAACAATGCAAATGTCTTGTTTTAAGTTTCTTAGCTTAATGACCATCCCTTAAAGGCATGATGTTAGCTTCTCGTGTCGCTAGACAGAATGCAAAGAAAACAAAATGTTCCACTCAGAGATGAGATTAGTCCTAGAAGGAAATTTTTAATGTTGCTACTTCATTTTTGATGGAAGAAAGCTAAGCCGTAGAGTTATTTTTTTATCAAGTCAGTCTGATCTTCTGATGCATCTAGAATTGCGTCAAATCCAATATGTCATTTATTTGACCACGTGCTCATAATTTGTGAATAAAAAATTGATAGTCTTGAAATCGATTCTAAAATTGGGAATCGAAATGAAGTAATTAACATTCTATTTTATTGGGTTTTATATTGTAGTGTTATCAGTGTTAAATTAACAAACTTAGAAAAGTAATGATATTTAGCAGCAAATCTATCGTGATGATGATAATCCGTCCAAATATAGCTCAGCCAGATGCACAGATATACTCAAAACTTAATTTCTGTTGTAATTGACTATAAAAATCAATGTTTTCAATGCGCGATTACTACTCCAAACTCTAGAATTTCTATAAGTGCGAATATAATTTCGAAAATTAGAATATCCATAGTTTTCATTTTGATAATAATTTCGAAAATGATGAATTGTTTTCGAAAACAACACAACCGGCGAGTTGCTCCTATGTTGAAAGTGCGTGATTTGTCAACGTTGCCAAAATAGCAGGATGCCTCAATGTCGCTGAAAAGCTAAACAATTAGCAAGATTTTAGAATGTAAACGTAATTTTTTTATAGGGAAGATAAAAGCCAGTCGTCATGTGGATGGTGTCAATGATTCTGTCGTGCCACGCGTCCCTCATCAATGCAGGAATAGTCATTTTGCTAAATTTAAATGAATATTAATTCCAACTGAATTTGCATCATGTCTACATGGGCATTTTTATCACAAAGTCATTGCGTTATTGGCCTATTTCATGAAACTTACACCCTTGTCATGTGCGTTAAAGACAAGCTATTAACTGAGAATTTGATACATGTACGTGGTGTGATCCAAAATGTCCCGGACTAACCTACTTGCAGATAACCTGTGATAACGAATACTACTTCAGATGTAAATTTAGGTCTTTAAGGCATGAGAAATATGGTCGCCGAAATTTTTCCGGTCAGTTTTCTATTTTTAAAAAATATTTTTACATTTTAACATGAATTTCTGTATTTTCTGAATTGATCGAGATCCGATTTGTCTTATTGTTATAGTTAGATTGATTTTGATTTGTACCTTATTTGACGGATATCTTTGCCATGAATATTGCACGTCTTTTGTTAATTGCTTCATGTGTTACGATATCAATCAGTGAAGTTCATTCAGCACGCATTCATTAAGAAATCCGTGTCAACGATGGTTCTTTGTTCTATCAGTTTTCATGATGGATGTGACAAGCGTGTCTTCAGTCGAATATCGCAGTGTGATACGATACCTCCTGATCCGCGGCTTCGCTAATGGTGACATTCTAAAGGAATTAAGCCTGGCATATGGAAGCAAAGCTCTATCGAGAACTACTGCTTATTTCTGGATAAGCGAATTTAAACGCGGAAGACAATCTGTGGAGCAAGATTTTTCAACTGTTGGTCGGCCGCAGGAGATTCCGGAAGAGAAATCGAGTCAGTGCGATGAAGTGATTACAGCACACAGAAGGATAACCATCCGTGAGTTGTCAAGAGAGTTGCGAATCAGTTATCACTCCTGTCATGACATCATCGAAAGACTTGGATATCGCAAACTGGCATCACGTTTCGTACCGAAGTTTCTGTCACCTGAAATGAAGGAGAACAGACTTCTGGCGGCACAGTCAAATTTGGATCTCCTCGAAATGCACGGAGATCAGTTTCTGAACTGCATCCTTACAGAGGATGAAACACCTTTAAGTTTGTATCTGCCTCAAAGTAAGCGAGAATCTGCAGAGTGGCGAAAATCAGGCGAGTCTGCCCCTTTGAAAATGCGATCCGGAACATCACATCGCCGGTCGTTGATGCTGACGGTCTTTTGGAACGCTTCGGGAATCCAACTGGTTGACTTTGCGGATAAAGGAGTAAGAATCAATAGCGAATATTATTCCAATCTGTTATCTGAAGCGAGGAAGAAAATAAGAAAGCCACGAAACATTCCCCTCTACTTGCTTCATGACAATGCTCCGATTCACACCTCGCAGGAGACAACCAATGCCTTAACGAGAAACGGATTTCAACTATTGAGCCATCCTCCTTATTCACCTGACTTGGCCCCAAGTGACTTCTATCTGTTTAGATTCCTCAAAAAGCATCTTCGTGGACACCATTTTGAATCGCCAGTTGAACTGCGGGATGCAGTTACTGAGTTTTTTGATTCTTTGACACCGGAATTTTTTCATAAAGCTTTTTGTGAATTGAGACTTCGTTGGCAAAAAGTGACGAATGCTAACGGCTCATACATTGAAAAGTAAACTGTTTTCTGGAACAAAACATTTGTTTTTCCGTTAATTATTAGTCAGGTTATTAGTGATAGCTTAACTGTCAAGTTAATCTAAATATATTAATTCTAAATCGCTAGAATTTATAGGAAAATCTTGAAATTCAGACAAAAATGTTTGAAAATTTTGAAAAAATAGAAAACTGACCGGAAAAATTTCGGCAACCATATTTCTCATGCCTTAAAGACCTAAATTTACATCTGAAGTAGTATTCGTTATCACAGGTTATCTGCAAGTAGGTTAGTCCGGGACATTTTGGATCACACCACGTATTCTTTCTAAGATCACGAAACTGCATATTATGGTTGCGTTGAAAATGCTATGATCTTTTATAACAAGAGGACACACGATCAGAAAATCAAATAGCTTGCAATATTCTCTATGTCCGTTGCACGACGATTTACAAACTTATTCTGAAGAACATGCCACACAATAGAAGCTTGCTTATTATGTTTTACTTATTCTTTTTTCGTAACAGATCTGCATTCAATATCTCGTCCTTGATTCTATGCAAGAAGGGCTTTTGAAACCAGTTAAAAAGGGTTTTAGATGGTGTCTCGCAATAATCCTTCAAAGGGCTCTTGTTGGGAATTATATACTGCAAAACCCTTCGGATAAATTAAATAGAGAACCCCTTACAATTAGGATTTACTAGCTGTATAATATCTTGCTAATGAAACTGTCTATCCACATCCTGGATTCTGAGGTTTCATAGCCCCTACGTTGGCCCGAAACATTCCCACCTTAGTTGACAAATACTGTCATCGTCCACGTCAGCCACAAATTTTGATGATGCAAGATCCTGATCTGTGATTATATAAATTTGTATTTTCAACGTCTTACATATTCAAGCTTCGTATAAAGTTAAATTATTTTTGCATCATTTCAAATGGGATGTTTCTGGTGGCTATGATGTATTCTATATTCTTGACTTTTGTACTTTATTATAGGCAAAACTTAGAGATTCCTATTAATTAAATTGATTATCTTTGGACTTTTTTCTCTTCGCGGGTAACATTAACACCTTGGTACTTGCAAAATTATTGTAAGTAGGTCTAATATGTCGCGCATTTTTGAGATGCAAGGGAATCATGTCTACAGCACATGTTTCTTAAATGTTTGGTAAAAACATTTTTAAGCGGAATATCATCAAAGTTCTACAAACAAAATTGCAAACGTAGGCATGGATGACAAACCATCTACATATCGTATAACCTACCGTACTCAAACGTTTCTCTGGGAGTGTGATATTTCAGTTTACTAAATGTTTCTTGTATGCAGGGCCACGTGAAGGTTACATACCGGTATTCACTCTGATTGAAGGTGTATGACGCTCGTGTAGCGCACCCATCAAATACCGTAGAGATATTGGGTCACCGAGGGTCACCAAATATACGAAGAGGGCAACGTCGTCCAGCCCAGTTTGTGTTTCCTGCTAGGTCATCAAGAACCCCTTGATATTCCAGTAACCTTTGATAAGGTGGCTGAGAAGTAAAAACCATTCGACCACTGAAATGCCCGAATATATTTAACTTTGTATCAATGTCCTACATGAAGCTTTGAAGTTCAATAATCAAATGAAAAAGCTATTAAACTGCCATGATACAAAATTCATTTAAATGGGCCTATATGAACAGAAAGAGTTAATTCTCCCAATGGGGGCTCACCCCATATCCCCTTCTGGATCCGCCAAATGAGTTACATAATGCAACCGTCGGTGTGAAAATGAGTAGTGAACATCAACCTGAACCTATCTAAAGTGGAAAATTTCGTCTACATCAACTTTGATTATGATCTTATGCTGCTTAGAAAATCACATACGTATTCAGAATATATTTTCATATTCAAACTTGATTCCGATATATATTTACACCGATGAATGATATGGAGTCGCAAAATCACAAAGCTTGCATGCATACTTTCTGACATACCGGTAATATATCGGCGATATATGACCGAAAAGAAGCGTGTCCATTCATTAAAGAAGCGATTTTCATATCGATGTGCCTCTGAAAGTGATTTCATAATGTTGTGGAAGCATCAACTTCACATTCTACTTGGTCTGTCTAGACTCAGCCAGCACTGATTGCACGATGAATCGATTATTTCATATTACGCATTTCTGTATGGCTATCAATAGTATTTGCAAATGTGCTTATGCAAATCAGTCGGAGTCGGGTGGGTAGTCTGCTGCTGCACTTACTTGTGACTGCTGGCGAATTTGTATTACTCATGGAGATAAATTGCTTTGCCTGCGTATTTTGGTCTAGAGATGACATTAATCAATACCCATGGTCACGGCCAGAAATAGTCTCGAGGGACATTAAACGCACACAGTCAGTAAAGTCGAACGGAGTGAATACTTCTATTTAACGAATTTATCACGGAGGAAAATTGAGTCAAATATACGCACCGTTCACGTGACAGGCCTGTTTGCAATTGACCGCTGAGGTTCGTGTACTCGCTGATGCGAGCTACTTCTGCAAAGCGCGCTTGGCTAACCACACAAGCCAAAGGAGAGGCGAATCTCCAAGTCAATTTATATCGCCTGCTACCATTGCATACAATGGCAGGAATAGGATTATGTCCACTTTAGACTAACGAAAGCGCTAGTGAATCTACTTACCTTTGTGGTATTGCCAAAGACAAATCAGAGTCGGAGTTAGTTCACAAAAAAATAGCAAGCTGCTAAAACAGAAACCCAGCCATATTAAACTTTATTAGAAGCTTTGTCGTATGATACAAAGTATTTGGTTAAAGCGGATAAGAAAATCAGTTCAGTATGTCTGATTTATGCTTCATTCATGAAGTCCAGTAATTTCTATGCGTTTATTCAACACAACCTGATGGTTGATGGCATGAACTAGCGATTAGAATATAAACTGTAAGGGGTTCAGATCTGGGGATGAAGATCATAGGATCCCTTCACAACCAATAAAACTCCTCTTTATAAACATTTCCAATTCTTCGCAAAAGTAGCCACTTCCAACCCATATAATAAGCATATTAGGTAGAGTAGCAACTCAGCATTGATTAAATCCCCAATGTGTATGCAATTTCGATTTCATTAAATGAATTCGAGTTGAGACCCAGCATCATATGTGAGATATGCAAATTTTTACACTTTTGGCGAAATTTACACGGATTTGACTGATTATAATAGGATTCAGAAGGAATAACTGTACTTTACAAATCCTTCATATCATGTCAACCGTGAAAGGCAGTAGGCTACAGTTTGGTAAATTGTCGATTGGATGTGTTACTGCTACTTTAATGCGTGATCATGTCACAAACTACCTGTCAATGAAAGAGCAAAATATCATAATAAAGACAAAGATCATAATTAGCTTGAAAGGACGTGGTCCACATTAACATTCAGATTCAAAAAATGGAACACAAATTTAGTGAATCATAAAATTAGGCCGATGAAAATAGAATTATTTTCAGTCAAGAAGCACAATAGGATCTCAACTTTTTAATGAAGACTTGCAGTATAATGTGGCTCATGAAATTGCCCTGATAAATTTCATAAATGTCTTGATAGTACTGGCTGGTTGATGTGCTCAGATGTCAGCTGATGTGCTCAGCAAATTGAATTGGAAGTTTTTTGCTAAAATGCTGTCATTTGTTAAAGAATTTGGCAGCTAAATGCTTCACAGTGTATTATTTCATCATTGCTCAGCTTCAGTAAACATCGAGTGACATAGGCCATCATGCGATCCGGACCACGCCCATGTGCTCTGCAAGCATCTGTCTTTTTAATTTAAATCCAAGTGACAAACAGTCAAATGATTATAATGGCAGTTCAATCTGCAGCGCCGTCTGATAATCGACGGACGAAATAATTTTACTATTTCGAAAGACAACAGCCGAATTCTTTCGGCGCAGCATATCATTACATCAACAGTGAGATTCAAGTGAGTCTGCTTTTAAATGGCAGATCGTCCTCAATTCTAATGTAATAATTTACAAGAATCATCAACGCCTGATTAAATATCAACTTAACTTGTGAAAACAAGCTCGGAAATGTCACACAATCATGAGAAACATTTTAAAGATGTACCTCAGCAGGTTTCTGTGATTTGACAACTGATTCTGTCTAGTGAGCATCAGCAATTAATAGATATTCAGTATGGACGTGGAATCAAATCCAGTGAGAACATTTCGAAGATCTTCTCTTGCACTGCGAATTGGAGCGGTTGTATTCGGTATCATAAGTGTGTGCACAAATTTTTGGTGTCGTGGATACAACCCTGTATGGACTGTGAATTTATTTTCATGCTTTGGTGAGAAAAGTTTACTAATTTTATGTGTATATATTTCTTATACATTGAACCAACTCCTCCCAACTCTTGAAATGCTTGAGTTTTACACAGCAAATCAAAGATTGAGGAGAAATCTTTTTATGTTAACAATAGTCGCATTCAGGTCATCCGAATACATCGACACATGAAAATATAGCAATATTGATACCACGTGTAAAGTAAAACGCTGAATGCCAATTCCATTAAGCATCCATGATACATGCACCTACCAATCAAAATGCACTCTGCTTAAGCGTGCGAGCCGTGAGCCATTTCTATTTTAGAGACAAGTCACCACGTGATTGTTGAACTTATAGTCCGGGAGCTAGCGTGAAGTTGTGCAGGGAACGAGGTAGTACATAAAACTTTCACATAGCATAGTACACCTCTAACCTACTGCAAAATTTCGCGTCTGCCGGATTAGATCATTTGCTTTTAAGAAATAGAGAGGATAACACAATCCTATGTATTTCCAATGGTAAAATTGTGACATTTATGGTGTTGACTCCATTTTTTCGAATTTTTGCTCATAAAAGTTACACAAATTGGTATTTTGTTGAACTGGTAATTATAGAAATCATCTACAGATCATGATCTTTCAAATGAGCTATCATTCAGTGACGGAGGATGAAGTAAAGTGTACAAACAGACACTTTTCGTTGGTGTAACTGCAAATTTTAACAAAGAAATTTCAGGAAAATTGTTGATATACTTTAACGAAAAGTGTCTGTTTGTACACACTTTACTTCATCCTCTGTCACTGAATGATAGCTCATTTGAAAGATCATGATCTGTAGATGATTTCTATAATTACCAGTTCAACAAAATGCCAATTTGTGTAACTTTTATGAGCAAAAATTCGAAAAAATGGAGTCAACACCATAAATGTCACAATTTTTTCATTGGAAATACATAGGATTGTGTTATCCTCTCTATTTCTTAAAAGCAAATGATCTGATCCGGCAGACGCGAAGTTTTGCAGTAGGTTAGAGGTGTACTGCGATGTGAAAGTTTTATGTACTACCTCGTTCCCTGCACAACTTCACGCTAGCTCCCGGACTATTAAGCAAGTTTGTCAAAATGAAAAGTCGACATGCAAATTAGTAATTTTAGACATCGATTGACAAAAAGTAGATTAAAAAGCATGATATAAAAAGCTTCTGCCTCCTTGGCTTCTTGGCCGAAGCTTCAAGTTATTAATTAAATTTTATGATTCACTAAAATCTATGTTTCACTTCTTGAATCTGAATAATGCGGACCGATTTACATCTTTTAAAGTTAATTATGATCAGTGTCCTTGATTATGAAATTTTGCTATTTCAGCGGCAGCTGGCAGGAAATTCGTGAAATGATCACGCTTTAGGCATCAGCCACACTGCGAGCTTTTCCAAGCGTTTCCGAACAAAGCGTTTTGCAGCAAATATAAAGTCATCATTACAGCAGTTGCAGACTGCCACACTGCGAGCAAAGCAAACGAGAGCGATTAATAGCTTGCGGAAATACGTTTGCTCGGGACGCTCGTGTTTTCTTTGCTTTCAGTGTAGCTGAGGTTTAAGAAAATACTCATATTTCTAAGACGGAGCGTTAAAGTAATAATAGTAACTCATCAAATTGCCAATTTATCAAACATTGCCTCTAAAAAGGTTGTCATGAAAAGGCCCATTATTCCTTCTGCATTGCTATCATGGTCAGTCAATTCCGTGGTAATTTCTTCAAAACTGCAACAATTTGCACATCTCATTTGGTACTGGGTCTCATGTCGAGTTCATTTAATAAAATCGAGACTGCATACACATTGTGGATTTAATTAATACTAAGTTACTACTCTATCTAATACCTACCTGATACTTTACACTACTCTATCGTGCGAACTATTCCCTTCTAAACATCATTTACTTGAATATGCCATGATTGGGATTCATCAAAAACATGCATGAATCCGAGGATTCGTAAAAATGTCCCACGCTCAAAAATCGCAGTACATTAAATGACATTCGCTGAAATTGCATTTAGACACTTAGACCACCGATTTACATTTAGAAACATTCAGACCGAAATCTGAATCAAGGAACGCATTTTGATGAATAATGTAGATAAAGGTGAATTTTTTTATTTCTCAATAATCTCAATGATTGTAAAATCACCAGTGTATTTGACTCAAAAGGTCTTCTTTCCACAAAACTTGATGCTATACCCATGAAAGAGGAACAAAGAGAGCCAACGCAAGAATCCATGATCAAAATTATTCGAAAGTATACTCAAATGGATAAACTATCGACATAAAATTTTAACTTTGTAGTTCACCAAAAATAAGACAGACTGATATTTTGATTACGCCATCACATGACATTTTAAGATTCGGATCTGGCGAGTAGATGCTCTTGATTGATAGATTTCGTGAAAAAATAAATATGCATTATTCTGATCGACGACAGACTTTATTTTAAGAATGACTTTATTCCAAAAATAATTTAGTATCGAAAACATGACGCAGTAAATGTTTATGACGACTGGTGGCGTGTTATACTGAGGCATGTCACTTTCATCGTCAGCAATCAAAGGTTAAAGTCTTATTTTGAAAGTATACATACAAAGTGATTGTTCAGGAATATCTATCATTGAGAAAGTGAGTCAATCAATTTAGATCAACATTTAGATTACAACCTGAATGATAGATGGAAAAAATGAATGTTAGTGAACAAAAAGCTGCTATTGACTAATGACGATAATGATAGAGAATCGTGCATGTTGACCATGCGTTTCTCATAGAAGAACAAAGTTTCTTAAAGATTTTTCAGCTATCATTAGCATCTATCCATGAAGACGGTGTCATCAAAATCAAAAATTAGTAGAAAACTGGGAAGTATAATTGTAGCAGACCAATTAAATGGGCCAGGATGCTTCCATTTCAAATGTATACAAACATCAGAATCAGTGGAAGATAAAAACAAATGCTCGATAAGTATGGACGTAACGAGTCGCTTAGTATGGCCAATATAGATTTCATCATAATAAGAGCAATTGATCTGGCAAATGACGCATTTAGAATTACAGAGATTTGGCTTGTCACACATAGAGCAAACTTTGCAAGTAGCTTCCCATTTTAATTTTTCTTTGGGAGGATGAAAAATAGTTTTTAGAGATATTTCTCCATCGAATGAAGGAATGACTAAATTCAGTAAATTGTGAATACCTAGCCCTTTCAGGAAGGAAATGCAATGTCTTTTGACACTCTCATTCAGAAAAGGACACTCAAAGAATTTTCGATTTTCCTCAGGATCAGTATTGGGACATTCGGTCTTCTTGCGGTTATATAGCCTGACAGTAGCATCAATGAAACGTTTTTGGGTGATTCTCACAAATTATACAAAATCGATGTCCCGAATTTATAAAAGGAGATCTAAGCGATAGATAGTGGTATTAATGCATCCGGAGCTTCATGAGACATCTATGAATGTATCCCTGCCACATCAAGGGTAAATTTTGTATTAAAAGTGAATAGCACCCAGATGTAAATTAATAATCCTTAAAATCATTGAAATAATCCTGTCCCAGACTTGAAAGTCTCATGTTTCAACGATTCTTTCTTCCATAATATAGTTTCCAGCTGTAAGAATCTTGGTTTGTTATCACAATTACATCTTATTTTAGACATCTATCTTGAGTTTAGGTGGAAAACAATATTCCATCCCAATTTTAGGACCCACCATATACCTGTCCCAGGAATATGGTGTAACTCGTTCGATGCATAGTTAGTGAAACTTTTGTGAATTTTTCTCTTTGCATTCTATGTTTCAGAACATCTATTGAGCACGAAATATTATCATAGGTTATGTGTGCATCAGAAATACAGGAGTTATTCTAGTGGCATTTAATGATTTGTATGATATCGGATCATATACATAACCATCTTTTTTAAGTGAGCAGAGAAACGTAACTAGGTCGATGCACAATCTGTCGCAGAATTGGAGGTAAGAATAGTTCAACCAGCTTGTGCTTAAGAAGCACCCTAGGTATGCATAATAATCACATATTAATTTTCTCCGAAACCTCTTCAGCTTTGGAAGAAGACTCTAAAGATACCACAAAATGTAACTCGTTCGATGCGTGACTCGTTCGATGCATGTGCATCGAACGAGTTACAAGATGCATCGACCGAGTTACGCTCGAAATTCAGATTTACTAATTTGTCTTTTATTCAACATGATATGACTCACATCATGTCCCGACTGTGTGATGAACAATGACTCAATCATATCGCTTACCATTGCCAGTGTCGGGTCGCATAGATATCCATAAAATGTCCATTCTGATTGCGAGCCAACACTCTCTTACGTTCGTATCAGTATTTTGAAATAGTCAAAGGAATATATATGCCTGTTTTTGCGTGGCAACAATTGTCAGCGAGATATCGGAACGTTTCGACATTCAAATATGCTCTTCATTCGTCGTCTGTGTCAACGTCAGCGAACAATTAAACTCATTCTGATCGGAAACTGAGGAAGCAACGGTAAGTGTTAACATCTGGTTTTCTGTTGTGTTTAGAATCGAAGAGAATCATGTCTACACGCTATAATGCCGAAACAAAAAAGCCAACCATTGTATAATTATAGATTTCCTTAGTAAAAAAATGTATCATACTCGTACATGTAGGCCTATCGATATATGCCTAAGAGTTACTGGTAGATTGCCGATAGACAGACCTATACATAAAGATGCTCCGAGAACAAATGACAGTTAAATTTCCTTTTCGCTAGACGTTTTGCTCTCGACACTTGTTTCAGTCGGACCAAAGTTTTGGTGTCAATCTTATCAATGTAGCTCATTAACCCGATTCTTGGGGGTAGGAGCTTCTCCACACCTCTCTAAGGTTAGCTGACATGTTTAGATTTAAAAAATATTTAAAATCTTTGACATGATGCTTTTTATCAATGAAATAATGAAAGCGTCATTCTAATTCTGAAATATTTTTAATATTCAGGAATGATTGCTTTCATTTAGATAGTTTCTCTACCACTAGATTCTATAGGCTACAACCATCCAGTCCAGGCTGGAATAAACGCGCGTTTTGAAAGAAACATATTAAGGCTCAAAGTAACAAACAAATTAAGAATATTCATAATCAAACTTCCCACAAATATTTCGGCTTAATTTGGTCTGATACTCAAAGATATTTGGAAGAAGAAATTAGATGGAAAAGAACTCGGTGCTAACTCACTATTTTACTATTTTAGTTGATACTACTATCTCACGATTTTAGATGGCGTCTCGCAAAGATTATAAATAATGCAGGCCTATTTCAAGATGCTGGTACTGTACGTCAAATAAATGGACTGATAAATTTTTGTTTATATGTCATCAGCATGCCTCCTGGTGTTGACCATGTGCTAAGTGAGCGGAACAAATTGGTTACCATTTAAGCTAACACCATTTAGTAGATTTTCACCATTTAGTTGTTGTAGCTCTTTCAGGCGCTTAAGCTTATATAAAGCAAATGATAATTTTTAACCGAGATATATTTAAGAGTTTAAATAAACTTAATTATAAGTTTTTAACATTTCACACTTAGGATTGTTCACGAGGTGAAATGGAATTGGTAACGAAGATATTTCTGTATTTATTTTGTAGATTCTTTTAATGTAATGCTTTGGTCATCTTTTAGGGCACATCTCTTCGATAAAACAGTAGGCATATATTATGCATATGTAGGCATAGCTACTACTACAACTCCTACCTTTTACAGAATGGCACGAAAGCTTACTCCAGAGTAGCGGCAAAGACAACGAGAAAGGGACCGAGAATATCGGTGGAGGAAACCGGCTTCCGCAGATCTGGCCTACTTGGAGAAGAAACGAGCAATCGATAGGAGATCCATTGCAACACATAAAGACCGTCAAGATTCTTGAGCAAAGCGAAACTTTCTACGCGTTAGAAAACTGTACATGCGCGAATATAGGAAAAACCGAAAGATAGAAGCCGAGACGTCATTTTCGAGCACCAGCACTGTCAGTAAATCGACAACTGCATCTCTTAGAGAGGGGAGCAAACCTTAAAACAGCAAATTGTGCTAGAGACTTCGTTCAAGCAACACAGGATTGCAACATTACTATCGGCCTTGTTTCTGGTGATGATGAGAAACGACATGAAGATGTGTTGTTGCGGAACGACCGGCTTGTTCCACACGTTCCGCAAATAATGAGAATTTCCTTTTATTGTATTTTTTACGTTGCTTTGTATGCTAATTGATTGTAATTGATCTATTAGTAATTAGTAGATCTATTGTAATTGACTGCTAATTGAACTTTGTATGCTACTATTGTGAAATTCTTATAGTTGTAATGAAAATTGATTAATCATAACTGCTTTAGCTTGCTACATCGATTTCTTTCAGGATATTGCTAAATGTGCACATAACAATGAACTGTTAGTTTGGTCAGCAGCTGAAAACCATTGACAAGTAAGCTTATACACCAAAGTCGTGCATTGATGCATAAATTTTCCCATAATGCATTTTACCCGTATTTTTCCTTAATTTGACCTCTTCAGGCTCATAATGTGGAATGTGTTGTTTCGGTTATGCAAATGCATAAGTGTCTGTGTCTGCTGCAATGCACGCACGTGGAAACCAAGCATCCAAAGGGAGCCAGCAAGCATGGGGCCAAGTCCTGAAGTGGAGAATGATGATCGACAAGCTGAAACTCGCCTTTGCAAAGCTGCAGCCTTCAAATACTTCAAGACATTCAAATAGCCATTCCTTTAGTTTTAGATTGCATGCATACTTTTAATGGAATAAAACTTTGCTTTCCGAAGACTTGAATTTAAGCAATTGTCTAAGGAGGGGGTCAAGTTGATGAGAGATCCATGCAGCAAGCTACACTATTTATGCGCAAAAAAAAACATTTCGCCAAATGTTTGTTCCACGATACGCAAATGTTTCATGCAAACTGTAACTCGTTCGATGCAAGCTGTAACGCGTTCGATGCAACATGTAACTCGTTCGATGCAACAAAATTTTGAATTTCACATATTTACTGAAATACAAAATTGGTGTGATCCCCGTTATACTCTCTGCTATTTGGTCGACATATAGAGCCTTAAAAGTTAGGTTACAAGAAATTGTGGAATGGTGACCTTCCAAGACAAATTTCGATGCAAATTTTGTATAATTTGTGAGAATCACCCTTTTGAATATCCATTTTTCAGGAATTTTCTCTTTATGAGATCCATAGAGAAGCACTTGCTGACTTCATTGGAGGGTCTATAGTCAGCTCGACGGATTTCGTCAAGAAGGGCACCTCTTTTGCCAGATGTGGGGCAAATAAAATTCCAGTGCAATATAGCTCCACTGTGAATAGGCTTAGCATAGAGCCTTGATTGAAAGCACAGCCTATCAAAATTGATATCGAAATCCAGGGATGGCAGGTACCTATCACTATTTGGGGATCCATAGCGAACTATATACAAGGATTAATGTCATTGAAAAATGACAGGATGTCTTGACAAATTATATTTGTCGCGCATGCTAACTTGAAGTGAATTTTGATTTCAAGTTTTCTTCAATCAATGTCGCGCATGGCACAGGTGTTGTAAAGGTCATACACATCTCATGGAAGACAGTAAAACACAGTTTTGAAGAGTACTCAAAAATTGCTTCCTTCAGACTGGGACATATATGATATTATATATCCAGGATGTCAGATGGGACATCTTATATCGTAGATGTCCCTGCTTCATCGGTTGATCGCTCATTGTTAACTTAAGTTGTCAATCAGTTGCATCCCAGCTAAATGATACCAAAGATCCTGGACTGGCATCTATTGACCATGACCGTGATGAGATAAACCGTGATAAGATGCATCTACCACTATGATTCTTCTGATTGATCAGGCACACATGCTAAAATGTCTGGCGTGATCTGTGTTGAAACCATTGCAATATGCACATTGAGACCACTAAATATTTTACTAAATTTATCGAAAATTTAACGATTTTATTGAAAGACATATTTGAGAAAGTATTTTTCGTCCTCTAGGCAGGCAGAATCCAGCCATGTGATAACATAGCTTGTAATTTGAGGCGGACTCCCAGTAAGGCTGATAGTAGCCAATCAGCCAATATTGGCTACTATCAGCCTTACTGGGATTCCGCCTCAAATTACAATGAATAACCCAGGCTCACTATTTACAATAACAAAGCTTGTAATCAAAACTTACTTATTTGCGTTTTGAAAATACAGATTGGTGACTGTGGGATATATATATTCAATGATTCCACCCATTCACCGCATTATTATGTACCCAAAGAACTATCATGTGATCACCTGTGTGTTCCATATGGTAGAAAGGCAAATAATTGAAGATAATTTCTATTAAAATGATTAGCAATGATTGGAGCATGGATTGGAGCTCTTTTCTGTTTTGTATTCCAAAGAGGGCTTGTTATAAATATATTGCAATGACAGCCGTTCCCTCCCCCCATCGGAAAATCACAACTTCTGCCCTAACTAGATCACAGAAGCTAATCTAATCATTCTGTCTTACATTGACACTTTCCATTTTATTCCATCTGTTGGCCTACTTAACCAATGTTAAGAATTTCCAATTGCTTCGAGTCTTTGTCCATGTTTTGAGATGTTCCACAAGTTCAACTATTATTATACATTTCTTAAATGATGTTTGAATGGTTGAGAAGTTTTGCTAGCCTTCAGCAACAAATGATGACACTTGATGGCATTTTTTTGTTACATAACTTGTTATCAACTTGATATTTGAAGTGGAAAACAGAATACAGTGAAATTATCTATTCATCTCATATTCAGTACGTGTGTACTTGCATGCAGTACACTGCACACTGAATGGCCAGTGACTCAACTGATATGGAATATAACAATTAAGTGAAAGTCATTTAATTTTCTCACGGTTCATTCCAAAAGCCTCAACGAATTTCCTCATGGGAACGAGGGCGAATATTTATATGGGACTTTCGCAGAATGATGTGCACCTTGTGGCTATCACAAATATTGGTCTTGTCAGACACAATCAAATAAAAATAGGTATATCCAATGGGAATCAGATTGAATTTTTCGACAAAAGTGAAATTTTCTACGTTTTCTCTGATTAAGGGAAAAGCACAAAGCCTAGAGCCGTAATTTATGGCTTGGAATTTCTTCAGGTCATTTCTCATCATGTTCATGCACCAGAGGTGGAACCGGTCGAGATTTTTGTGACCAACCCGACCAGTCGGTCGACCGGTCAATTCCTAATAGTGATGCATACTCGCATGCTTTGCGTATGTATTGTATATACAGTTTATAATCATAGACAAAGTAGGTACGTACATACATGTACAGTGGGTAGGCCGGACTGATTATCATGAAACGCGTTTACAAAAATATGTTTACTTTTACGTACTATGGTAGAAGTGTATGAGTCTAAATTGACTACACCTATTGTTAGAATTAGACAATCATGTGCAACTCATGCATGTGTACATCATGTCATGCACATGCATGAAAAAGAAAACAATAATACCATTGAAAATTATCATTGAATGAAAACAAATGTGAATATCTCCATACATTGTCATCTAGATATGAACAATAAAAAATTAGTTTATAAGTTGACATCGGTAGGTGTTTCAGCAAAAAAAGCAAGATAATTGTCTTCGACCGAAAATTCTCTCTAGTTGTAAAAATAAGTCACAATAAAATATATTATTGTCATAATATATAACTTATAAGTAAATAAGTGTCATTCCAGTTGACACTCTCACAAGTGAACAAGCTGACGGCGAAACGTTTTATGACTTTATTTAATTTCTTTTATTGTGACTCATTTTTACAAATAGAGAGAATTTTCGGTCGAAGACAATTTTCTTGCTTTTTCTAAATAAAAAATTAGGCTGCCAATGATTATATTACCGCAGTCCAACTACCAGACTTTCGACAGTCGCTGGAGAAAGACTGCTTCTTTTTGAAGATACAATAGCACCACCAGTGCTAAAATGTTGCTCGCTCTTAGCAGAAGATGCCGGAATCACATATATTTTTCTGGCTAGTTGACTCGAAGATGGAAAATCGTTGCTGGATTTGTGATGGTGGAGGCAAGGTATTCCTCAAACTCAGACTTGAGTTTTTTTAATTGCGGGTATCTCAGTAGTTGTTTGTACTGTGGGTCTGTTGCGCAATAAAGAGAATGGATCATGAAGAGACCGAAGTTTGGAAGGTGTTGGTCGGTAGATATCATCATTCAGCTGGTCTTTTATATGTTCTAGCAGAAACTGTTTCACCAACATCTTTATAAATTTTTCCTCCAAACACTACATTATTTATGAAATGCGGATATCTGAACGTCGGGTCTTTTCCCACCTGGTGCATTATTGTGGTGGAGGTCCAGAATTTTCTATCGAGACCTTCCTGCACATTGTGAGCTAATCGTTTAATAGCTTCGCAAGTGGATTCTTCTTGAAGAAAGGCAGTCATTCCATTGCTGACCAAATAGTAGCTTGGGATTACATTCTGCAATGTTGGCGTACTTGATGACCCCAATAATCAAAAATAGCATTGATGAATATTTGAATTCATTAATTGCAGCTAACTAATATTCTGGACTCGGTCACTGTCCCCGGCCAATTTTTTAAAAACCAAAATAAACTATGATTTTCGCACATTTTCAAATATTCGTATATCAATAGTACATCTACTATATTTTGTCACGTCAGCAAGCAATTAAGTTGGTTCTCTTTCGAGGCAAATAAATTTTGATTAACATTAATCTCATGTTTCGTTGTTAATTAACATTGTCGCTAAAAGTAAATATGTAATAGTAATAGTGTTCCCACAGGTTCTAATAGAGGATATTATACGGTAGTTCAATCCGATACTAGAGTCCGGCAAGTGGTCGGCAATGGAGTTTTCAGGAGCATTTGCTTAGCCTCTTGCGGGAGAGGGTTAGAATTTTATTGAATATTCCTCAAACATAATTTAACTTTAGCGATTCTAATCAAGAATTGGCTTCCATCATCTAACTGAATTAATTTGATTTGCAGCGGTGCAGAATGTGGAAGTGGTGAAAATTGCTTTAATCGTAGGTCTGATAGCCCTTTTCGTAACATTTATCATTGACCTTTTGATCAAATTTACGAATGCTTTTCATGAGAGTCAGGGAGCTCGTGTATCCTTGTTTGTGTTTACATTTGCAGCAGGTGAGTAGAAAATGTGTTGCATACCGCACTTGTTAAACCATTTTATGATGTCTTTCAATTAGGCGTAATAAAGACAAATGCTTGTTTGAATGTAGGAGAAAAATGACCCTTAAATTGTATATCAATCTTCTAGGTAATAATACAGTGACGTGCAGCCATTTTACGATTTGAAGACATAAACTTGAAATATATGTTTGATCACACTGGTCTTAATGTACTCGAATTAGCTAACTTTTCATTTTGTCCATTAGAATTTATTCGCCTGTCAACACAACAGCTGTTAAATTCTTTGAACCTGAAATTGCTCCTTTAACAAATTTTTGAAATAAATAGTTCAGTGGTACATCAATTGTGACGAGTTATTTATTCATTGATCATAATTGCTATGACAGCTGATATGTGGTGGTGAGGGTTTCATCCTACCAATTGACTGAGTCGCATAAGTGGCTCGTAGCTCAGTTGGCAGAGCACAGGTCTAGTTAACCTTGGTCGTAGGTTCGAATTCTGCCATACGCATATCTCTTGCATGGCAATTTGATTTATCATTTATTTAATTTTATTCTGTTGTTAATCACCACGCACGGCGTTTAAACGATGGAGGCTTCCAGTGGTTGACAATTAGGAGACACCAGCAGCTTGTCAGCGTACTTTGTAAATATACGTGGTTTCATCAATTCTACTTATAAATATTAAAATAATAATAAAAGAATTTTGATAATACTTGCAATAGATCGCCCAACGGCAAGAATTTTCAACTGTGGCATGTTTCAATAATTTAATTCTTCTCAAGATCTGACTACATTGACCTAGATCGGTAACTAAATGATCGACTGAAATGGCCATCAACAAACAGCTTTTGTCTATAACTTGAACAAAGCGAAAAGTCGGATTTCTATGGCGATGATAATGTACTAATCAGGTGCAGTTTGTAAATTTACGCGATTATCATATAGTCTCTTTGATAATATTACAAAAAAGGAAAAACAAGAATCATCAGTACTATGGAGACACTGTAAAAACCGGCATGAAGGAATTAAACAAAACTTCAACATGAACGTTACAGGAGTATATAACAATAACGCAATGGAAAGACAAATAGCAGAGGCCGTAATTATTAGAAATAAAAATGAACACAAAACATAAAACTGATCAATAACAAAGCAGAATGGAACCACGCAAATTTACCAGCATTAACTCTACAACATTAGGTGGATGTGCATAAAAATGTATTATGGATGGTTTGCACAGTAATGTGCTATGTTGACTTTATTATCTTTGACTTCTCTATCTTCCCCCATTCACCCATGATATTTTTATAGACATTTCCAGATTTGATTTATAAATCATAGTCCTTGTTAGATAAGATCACTGTTAATTAGATATCTGATTGAGAAGGGTGGTTCGCCGAAATATATATTACGAAATAAAAACAAATTGTCTGTGCGTCGAAAGATGAATTAATTTCATTTCCTTTCATCAAAATGATAATATTACAGTTTTGATGAAATAATTGGTTACTAAAAATAAGGATTACTGGCTCATTTTTGCCTAGCCTGTTCTCACTGTTAATAAATCTACATTTAAAACAGAAAGTAACCTTTGGATTACTCAAATGGAAGAGGCTTTCGTCGATGTCTTCAAATTTTATGTTGTCACGCACGAGGTCAACTGGATAATGCGTATGTGTGTGGTCTGCTTCCTGTGCATATTTATTTCCAAATGTTCTTCAATTAAACAATGACTGCTACCATTTGTGGTTGAAATAAGAACGGCCAAACGGTTTACACGCAAAGCATTCTTGGGCCACTAAAAATTCACGTCTAAAGAAATTACCAGTGATTAAAGAAGTTCACAATTAAAAACATTTATTTTCTTCTGATGCACGCATTTTCTGTTAAGCAATATTTTTCTTGATGCGGAATATAATCATTTCGTTTATTTATTTGAAAACTTATTGTGGTAAGTATAGTGGGTAATCAAGGTGAAAGCAAACTTTTATCTAGCTGCATACTATTTGACCCAATTGTCATGTCTAAATGACAATTGGGTCAAATAGTATGCAGCTAGATAAAAGTTTGTCTACAGACATGAGATTGTGATGTCATCATCTTTTGGCAAATATAAACAGTTTTCATACTTTTCAGCATTGGCATTCTTGATTGTTGCTTGTGGATTTCGTGACAGTTATCCTGTATCTTATTCACTGGTGTTCTGTGCAATGGGTACTGGTGTTATATTGCAAGTCCCATTTTTTTACATTTTTGAACTCAGGGCGGACATGAAGAAAAAAAAGAATCAGCGGAGAATACTACCGAAAGAAATCGATGGCATGAGACAGAATCAAATTCAGGAAGAGGATTGTGAGAATGCAGAAAGCACAGCTTAACTGACGGGTTATCCATTTGCAACAGAAGATGAAGATTGATTTGTAGCATATTTTTGTAGCTTGCTTATAAAATGCTGTATCACGAGCATCGAAGCTTACAAGCAAATTAGCGATTGATCATTCTTAATCCTGTCAATGTGCTCTTTCACGGGAGTGTCAGCAAAAATATACTTTCTGATTTAAAGCGCCAAGTTTTCTTTAGACGACAGCAATCAAGTCAAAATCTACAATTATATAAATCAATGCTACTGAGTTTTTCATCAAGATTATTTATATCTCAAACAACTCAAAATGTCTTGCAACATAAAACAGACACTAGCAGTTGCTTGTGTTTGTCTGGCTAGTGATTCTCCGATGAGCATTCATGCCTGTATAAGCTTTCAGTGAGTACATTTCTGAATGTTTAATTTTTCTGAATTTACTTGTTTGTTTGGAAGCTCCCGATGTCAGATCTTTGATCAAATAGAGATCAAATCCTTAGTTAAAAACACTCTTTTCGACTAAGAAATTTTGTCAAAGATCTGAAATGGGGAACTTCCAAACAAATAATTCAACAAACCCCCCAATATTCATTCCTCGCATAAATAAACACTTCGGTAATAGGAATTTACATGTAGCTGCAAAGAGTATGATGAGCTGTTGTTGCCGTCCCCTCACAATGTGGACTGTTTCTGATTATCGGATGAACACTTTGTAACATGACGGGTTCCTTGTTTGCAATCGTGCGATATTTGACAAATTAGCATAAATTAGGCATTGTAACATGTTGTATCTCGATGTCTAATGGTGATTCAACATATAAGCCGGCATATGTAGTCACAGAGAAAATTGATATGGTTCGTGTGTCTTAAGGTCCATTCACACACGGACACGGCGCGTCCAATTCAAATGCCTGTTCACACCGAGCCGCGTGGCGAGGGGCGGGAGAGGGGAATGTCACACAATAAAGACATATGCAACTACAGATATAATATCATTATGGATACTTTTCATTGCTAAATGACTGACATATTCACATTCCTTGTGTTACACACATTCGAATGAGCCCAAGCAAGACACCATAAGATGACATTTTCCCGAGATATTCAAATGAAGCACTCAGTTTTTAGAATTTACATGAAATCAGATGCAATATTTCAAGCATAATGACTCGAAATTGATATCTAAACAAGACATTTTCGAGAAAATGCAAAAACATTTTGCATCAGATTTACGATTGTGAACAGAGCAGTGTGTGATATAATCAGGTTCTTAGATCTGTAAGTTTCATCCGACGGGAGCTGTTCGTTATGATGAATTGAAGTGTTGTCACGGGCAATCTATTTTAGGGCAATTTCCGAGAATTTGTATGATGCGTTTTGGTGGACCAACGGTCTGGAATATAGGGTCAATCTGAGAAGATTACTGAGACTAGTATTACTAGAATTAAAATTCATTCCGTCTTGCTAATTATCGTTTAGTAAATCCGAATCTACAGAAATTATTCTGTTGAGAATCAAAATCTGCAAGTTGTGGTTGTCGTATGATTAAGGGAATGTCAAATCAGATGTTTCACTTCCAATATTACAAAAACCATGTGTGTTCGATTAGCTGTCGACCTGTCAACACAATTATAAACTAAAATAATTGGCTGTTGTTACGCAGTGAGTGATAAAAAAGGGCATTTTTAAGGAGAAAAAATGTTGCTGGGTGCAATATAGACACCACTATCATCTTCTTCGTAAAAGTTCCATTTAAATGAAGTGTATTTTAACTGATTTAGTTAAAAATTCTGTGATCTACATCAAATAAATGATACCGGTACGTGACATTTTGATGACTTCATCGCAAGGATGCGGAGTCGGAGTCGGAGTCTCGGAGTCCTATCATTTTTTTTCAAATGATGGGACTCCGGACTCCGGACTCCGGCCTATAACTAGACCCGAAGTATAATACAAACAAATTATTTATCCTCTTGCATGGCTGTCACTGTCTTGATGTCAACTTTCTCCGTCAAACAAAAGTACAGAGACACTGCTGCATACAAAGCTTGTAATAGTTGAGGGAATGAACCGTGATAGTGAAAAAAGGATTGTCTTTTCATTCGATGATTTAATAGAGAAGCCAAGCCTTCCTAGCCTCGATCACACCTGCGCAACAAAGGTCACATCAGAGACAAAAATGAAATACTTATGTGATGGCTCCTCCAAAGCGCATATTAAAATCGAAAGTGTACTCATATTTTTTGAAGAAGGATGGGGCATTTTCCTGCCTTGTAGAAACTGGGGAAAAGCCGTTTGAAGCACACATCAACAAGATGGGAGGAGCCGAGGGGGGGATGCATCCAACTTAAAGCGACATTTTGATAAACTTTCATCTAAAATGATTGATAGTTAATACAGTAATGATCACTAAAGATAGGTACAGACAGGTAAGCCTATAATCATCTATGATGTAGGTTACCAGTTTTTTTTTAAAAAAACTAGGCTATATATACTTGCCACCCGGAGTCGGAGTCCTATCAAAATGATAGAACTCCGCACCGCATTCCTGATTCCTCCTATAATACCAGGGACATCCATGATTAATATAGGATATTGTATGTTTATCAAAGATGTCCCTGATGATACTTGAGGGAGTGGCGCACTACTGCAAGCAAATGTAAGAGACCGCCATTGCTTAAGTTATTTTTACAATTGTAAATGAAGTGCGGTATACCTTTGAGTGATTGACATTGCAAATTAATCGTTGCGTCATGGGGATTGCTATGAACTACATGATTTTGCGAAAATTTATGATTTGATATTTCGCATTTGTAAGAATAATATGGTTTGTAAGGACACACCATAGACTATAGACCTTAGACTAGATTAATATATTACCATAAAGCATGATTATTGCACATTTTCATTCATAGGATCACAGGACGGTTGACATAGGCGCAGGAGACAGATCATGAAATTGAATTGACGTAGGGATTTGACTTAACCATCACTTAGCCCACAAAATGACTTTTATTAACTTACAATGTCTATTTCTTAGTAATCGGGAGAATAATTCTATTGAAGATTGTCACATAAGTTGTGAACAATAACCAATTTCTTAGCGTTTCCGACCACAGAATTAGACAGGTCGCCTCCTCTTCTTCTGCTTGACTAGAACGGAAACATCGGAACATGCAATGTAAATGAAATTGCACAATCTGCTGACATATGACATAATACCATAGCAATCGAACAATGAGCAGCCAGTTCAACATTAAACACGCCAAATTGTGCGAAGTTTCAGTGACAGTTATCAGCCGGATCACACAGCCAAGAGACATAGGCGATGTCAAGTTCTAAAGAGCAGTTTGCAAACGTTTTTTCGTGCGTGAGCTAACTTTTTTAATAATGATCGGAAGGTCCAACATTATCAAGAACACTTTGGCGCAATGATCTGAATTCTTCGAATCTGAAGGAATCGAGGCAATCGAAGCATTATGAAGGAATTCACAACAATCCGCAAGCGACGCGCGACTATTTTTCATATCTCTGCAAGGTATTAAGGTATTAAGAATTTATTTTTGCCCACTTAGTAAGTTCCTGCATGTGCCATCGTTTTGAATCAGCTTGTACTTCTAGCAAAGTGACGCGCTTAAACAACTAATTCTGTGTTTCCGACTTTCGTTCTGTAGTGAATAAAATATCTATTATATTTATTATAAAACAAATATTTATAGAATTTTTCTCCAAATACATTCATAAATTCGAAAATGCATAGTTGAGGTTTATGCAAATGGTCATCTTGTCCTAACAGAAGGTCAGAATTGTCGGATAGCTATGTCGAAAGTCAGTGATTTTTTTCATGACCATCTAGTATCCGCAGGAATGCAGGGAGTAGAGAAAGCTGCAAGCCGCGTGCCAATTCAAAACTTTTTTTCTGAAATTACATGGACGCGTGGTCCCGTGCGTCTCTGTGTGAACAGCCCATAGGCTTGTTAAGGTTCTCAATGAAATTTCTAGACGGGTGAAGACACTATCCCGCGTCGCATCCGGTGTGAATGGACCGTTAGCAGGGACGCTGCGTCCAGTTATCTGTTATTCTGTATTTGGGTCAAGTTATTCAGTGTTGAACGCTTTTACAAATTCTGAATTTCTGAAATATTGTCAGAGTTGTTTAAGGATGACTCTTTCCTAGCCATCGAATGAGGTAGACTACTTAACAATGTAATTATTTTTAACTGGTTAAATCATCACAGGTTTCAATCACCACAGATTCATCCACACCAATCAACTTTTATGGCTACCAATTCACAAGAAATCCAATAATATACCAAATAACAAGCGGTAAATTTTGGTCTTTTGACATGCGTATTATCATCAGTTGCAGAAAAGTTTTAAATTAATGGAATATAGATCCTGAAGTCTTAAACTGAAGCCCATATATGCTACTATCGAGTTGATAAAATAATATCAAATAGTCTTCAGGTTAAAATATTCTCTTGTATCATATACGGTAACTAATTCTTCGGATCTTATGTCCTTTGATCCATTGAGAGTGATTTCACATTGTATTTCAGGAAAGAAATGTTTCAACTAAAAAAAGGCCGTTTGTTCTTTACTGAGATCGACATACATGTAATTCGTTCCTTAAACACGTCACTAACTTCATCAAATTGCAAAGCACAACAAAAGTGGAAAGTTGTTGTAACTGATGCATAGCGAGCTACAAGTATAGCTGTCTTTGGATAGCTATGTTGAACCTAACTTTTCTATGTTAGATCCAACTCTGATCCTACTATAATAATAATAATTTGCATGAGTGCAGATAAAGCAGCAATTAAAAATGAAAGCACAGCATCATGAGCAGGCGCGAACGTTAAGGTTCCTTGAAATTCATGACAGTCTTGATGCTGTCCGCTATACCACATTGTGGTCGTTTTACAGAATGAAGACAAGGGTGAATCTGACCCACCGTCACATACAAAACATTGACCATGGATACTGTACAAGCATTTATGATGAAGATGAAATGCCAGCCTTTCAATGGGATATTTGCAGTAAAGGCAGCTGATATGTGACGAAAAATCAACTGTCGCAAACTATGCTAAGATTAATGTGTACATGTAATATTTGGATTTCACATGTTCGTTGATTGCCATGCAATTAAAATTGTGATTTAAACTACATGTTGACGTGCTGGCGATTATCAGAATATTATAAATTAGGCTTTTAACTTAATATTTTTAATAATTTTAACTTTAACTTAAAGATTTCAACTGTAACTACTACTGAAATTAAGTAGTAGCATTTTTCTGGTTTGCTTCAGCAATTTAGATGAGGGGAAAAGAATAGTACAACACCAGGATCTCGATGCTCTTCAGAGCCTGGTGTCGATCAGAATGAAGTAGCAAATTTGGGGATAACTTTTCACATTTTCGAATTCATTTATGCGACTTAATAGTCAGCGAATTGATTCTTTCGTCCTCATCAGATGAAGAAATTTAGTGCTATGTATACTAAAGAATACATGTAGGTCAAATAAGTTTTAAGAAAGCAATTGAATGATTTGTTGTGCATGTCAGATAAGAAAGTGGACATTACTTATTAATGTGGAACTGCGAATATTTTCACATTCAGTAATACAGTCAGTGGTTGCATCCCCGAGGCTTCCTAAAACAGTGAAAGTGAAGAATCGAACTCCAAATGCAGGAACACTGACTCTTACTGCATGTGAGAAGTGTATAATCTGGATGATGCACACAAGACATTCCAAATTGCTTACTGTACCGTGTTCATATATTGAGTGTCATTCTAGTCAGCGCTAATTCTAGTTTGCTACAGACAGTTTCAAATACTGGTCTGTTTATTTGGCACAATGATGGTATATATTTGCCAGCAGCTATGCTATACGGGGTAGTCGTCTCAGGCTATCCATTAATGAAGATGAGCGTGCAGTTGCTTAATCAAGCAAAAAAAATGAATAAATCAGAAAGAAACTACTGCACAACCTGGAAGGAGCTTCTATCCATCATTCCGTTTTGCAGTGAGTTAAAGCCTATCTACTATTGAAATTGAACCGAATTGACGCATGCCGTATCAGGGATTGCAAATACCCGGGTTTTTTCAAGCACCCGGATCCCGGTTCCGAATCCTAGACCCGGGCACCCGGGCGGATCCCGGGTTCTATTATCAAAAGTGACAAAATTGCATGCAATTCGTTTTCATAATCATGAAATATTGAATAGTCTGGCTTCTGAGATTTATTTTAAATTAAACGTTTCATAATACATACTAATGAAGTGATATTGAAATCCTAGGATTTTGCTATCGCCAACTGTAATTGTCACTCTGGTTCTCAGCTGTTATTATACCATTTTTACGAAACATCATTACTAAAAATCAATAGATGATTACTACAAGTATTTTAAATAACGGTAATACAATCAGAGGCCGAGCATAGATAAATATGTACTCTTTCTTAAGACATGATAACTAAAACTGAATCTCTGTAGTAATTAAGTGTATATTTACCATGATTGTTAATCAAAAAAGAGATTTATCCAGACCAATTTCAATAGTGACAATTAGAATGAACAAAACATGAAAAAGTTACTTCATCTTTTCTGTAACACTAATAGGTGGCCATTCAATATCCAGCTACAGATATTCCTGGATAAAACATTTCTATTCATATTTATACTCGCATTCTTTGCTGCCCAAATGCACTCCAAACTCTAAGTAAGTAACGAGAAAAACTAGTTTGAGGTTCTGTAACTTTTATAACTTCAATCGTTAAATAGGATTTTCCGCTGCATTGACCATCAACATTTTATCTTCAACCGCTAGATCCGGGATCCGGATCTTGACCCGGTGCAACCCCTGTGCCACATTATTGTTCCACCACGTTTAGTTCATGAAATATTATTTGATGAAATATTATTGGCCAAACATGTTTGACGATGTGAAAGCTTTCGCAAGTGGATGTGGAGAATGTGGCCGATGTAGAAGTCCAAATCCTTCGTTAAGGGCCGAATCGACACCGATTCGTGCTTCCAGATATAATGGAACTGTAGGAATAGATTGATGGGTCCAAATCCATTAACATAATGAAAGAAAAGTCAGCGGCTTGTCTTGGTTGATTTTTTCGCCAATTGGGCTGTAATAGGGGAGAATGGGCTGACTTGGCAATTGGGGTGACATGGCAGTGACCATCTACCGCAGAATCTGTCAATTAGAAAAAAATCCGAAATATGCTAAATGAATGTTCATTAGACTACTAATATGGGATGCATGAAAATTTCTCATAGTTCGATTTTTTCCTGCTTAGCAGAGATCGATGAATCTTTTTTGCATTTCAAAAGAAAATGTTTTGCATGTTTTGCATTTTTGAAAATTGTATTTTTCTTAGTCCATCATTATTATCACACACCAAGACACATTTGCAGATAGACAACTGATAGACTTAATGGATTATATACAGTTCTTCATGTCAATTTCTACTACTTTGAGATGATAGCTAATATATTTCAAAAAGTCGAATGGAGTTACATGGCAGGAAAAAATGGGGTGACATGCCAGCCTTCGATTCTTAATCACACTAATGAAAGTAACTCAACCCACTAGGGTCATTCATGAAATATTTGGATCCATCACAATTATATTGACTTATTATCTAGCCAAACCATAGCAATATATGAGGCATAAATTTCTCATACCGGAAAATGTGCCTCAGCAGCGTCCTCAGAAAATATTCTCGGGGGGTTCTTGCTTTCTCGGGGCTCCTTGCTAGAAATTCACTTAAAGAAAAGTAAACAAAAGTAACAAGAGTTTTCTAAAAATTACATGAAATTTGAAAAAAATTTATTCTCGTGGAGGATGTGGCCAGCACGTTAGCCCCTAAAAACGTGATCACTCCACTTCACTTCTCGTTTTACGTCCTTCTTGTCCCATTGTTTGAGGTTGGACGGAGTTTGATGGCTCGCTTCCACTGGTCCCGATCTTGGGCAAGGTGCTCGCTGATGTTGAGGGCATCCAGGTCTTCTTGAACGCAGTTTCGCCATGATTTCTTTGGTCTTCCAACATGCAGCTGGATTTTATATCAGTGTAGGTTCTCAGTCATGGATATACAGTAGGGATCATTTTATTATGGACACAATAAATTTATGTGAAATCATCAATTCTTGAGCAACATTTTTTTCCAGCTTCTATATTTCGATCTTATACATGCACTGTGCTATTAAATATCTCATTTACTTCATATGTGATACATTTTGCGTCATGCAGATCATATCTGACCCATGAGTCAATCCAGCATTGAAATTTGAATAATTATCACTTCTCTCTTCATATATTTATCGTATAAAATGTCATTTCAGTAGTCAGAGTCAGTGTAAGGTGAAATGCTCAATGACCATGGCATACAATTATCAGTACATACCATTCGTCGAAGACTGAACAGTATGGTCTGTCGATCGGTTAAACCTCGAAGAAGGTTCAAATTGACGCCAGCCATGAAAGCAAAACGACTGGCATTTGCTACAGCTCATGCAGATTGGACAGTAGAAGATTGGAGAAGAGTCTGCTTTAGCGACGAGAGCACTTTTGAGTGCCAAACAGCATGCAGACCTCGTCTTTGGCAGATCCCAGGAAGCCCGCCTCCAATCCGCGAAAACGTCAAGCATCCAACTAAAGTGATGGTATGGGGGGGGGGGTAATAAACCACAAAGGCGCGGGCCGTCTTCACATCGTCGATGGGATGATGAATCAAAGCCAATATCGCCTCGTTCTTGAAAGTCGACTGATTCCGCAAATTGAAGATTGGTTTCCTGGCGGGCCCAAGGGCACGGTTTTTATGCATGATAGTGCGCCTTGTCACAAGGCACGCTCCATCGCACAATATCTCAATTCCATCAATCTGACAATGCTTCCCTGACCTGGAAACTCAAGACCTTAACCCAATAGAAAATATATGGGGTTTTGTCAAGTCTATTATGGCACAAACAACCATTACAACAAGGCAACAGCTTATTTCTAAGCTATGGCCATCTGATATCGTGATCCGCGAATGCTCGAAAAAGTTCAGAATTCTATTGATAGCATGCCGAAGAGAATGCGAGATGTCATTGCGGCGAGGGGTGTTCACACACACACACACACTATTGATCAAGGCCTATTTGAATCTTTGAACGTAGGCTACTTTATTTTTGAATTTTTATGATTATCTTTTTATGAGCTGTTGCTTCCATGATTTTTGAAGATGAATACTTCAAATGTGTCGAATATCTTTGTTTCATCTTTGAATCAAAAAACATTCGTTTTTCGATGAAATTCGACAAAAAAATACTTATTCTCCTATGTTCCAATATCAACAGCTGGTGGGTTCAACATAATTGCAATGTGATTTTTAGATATAGCATATATCGTACTTTGTATGTGTCAGGTATTAAATAGTGTAGAACACTCACATAACACCGAGAGAAAAGTTAGAAGGTATGTTGTATGAAAATCTAGTATTTTCATTTCTGTCCATAATAAAATGCTCCCTACTGTACATCTAAGGAAAACTCGCAGGCTCCAATCGCTTCATCTATTCGCTTAGATGCATTGCTGCGGGCGGAATGGCATTTTATGACAATTTATTTTAAAATATTTTTTGCCTGGGTTGAAATTATGAGAAACTATGAAATTACATAGGTAGGCCTGCTGGCAAATATGAGGCTGGTTGAGCTAGTTAAGTTCTGGCTGATATTTGAATAATAATTGAGACATGCGAAGTTAGACTGAATACTGCCATGTCACCCTATCGATGGGGTGACATGCAGTTTTTGAACTTTTCTAAGACTCAAGGTCAAGAAAACCTCTTACAAAATTTTATTTGATACAAAAAAGTTGGCAAATACGTTATATAATACGAGTGAAGTCTTATTTTTTATATATTTTTCATTACCTGCACATGATGAATGATTGTGAAAAATGCTGCCATGTCTAGGCATGTTCGGATCCGGATCCGA
>CAJQUW010006914.1:0-86382 GCA_907163375.1 Prostheceraeus crozeri
CACCTTTGTTGTAATTGTTTATCATTTTTTTCGAGGGTTGATTGAGTTTTGCTGTTGAAAATGACAACCTAAATTAACTTCTCACATGTGTTTGCGCATTGTTTAATGTGTTAATGAATAGTGCTCCATTTTAATTCTCAGCTAATCTGAAAATGAGATTCGTAAGTGAATTCTATTATGAAAGTCAATTTTGCATGTTAACAAATGGATCATAGGATGTTTCTTCACGGTTACTCAAATTATCTGCATCAATATATATTTTTCATTGACCCGGTGTATGCATTGCATTGACTGTTTCATTGTTTTTTTCAACAAATTGTGGTCACCATTTGTATCTGTGACAAAATCATTCGAATGGAAAAAAATTATTCGGCAATTGCAAATTGGAAGCATTTGCTTTGAAGCTAGTCAGCACTGTAGGTGCAAAGAGCGTTTCATTAAAAGAAAATGCCTTCATTTTCTTAATTTGATTGTAGACCCTTAAAAATAATCACGATTCGAATTAAACGTGACTAATATGTACTGCAGATGTGATATGATAGAAACACCGAATGATTTTTCGAGAGAAAGTGCTGTAACTTCCACATTCATTATTCATTCGACTCACTTGCATGATAATACTGATATAGTAGTACTTGATGACTTTAGAAAAATGCTTTCTGCATATTTTTTCCTACTCCTGTCTTGCCGCATGGATTCACGCCGAGCATGCGTTACATCGAAAATTACTGTTATGATTGCAGATGCAATAGGCTGCATATGTTTCACATTAATAATCACATTAAAGATTCCGATTATTTAAAGCTGACATAATAAAGCAGTCGTATTACGGACTTCACTCCGTATACCATAGGTCTAAGATTGCATTGATGCAACATTTTTTAATCACCCATTTATAAAATCGAAGCTCAAGCTCGCATGTGCAACACAATGGATATACCTAGACCTTAAACGTTGAGCATGCAATAGGTCATTAACCCACAATAATAAGGGAATAAAGTTTACGCAATTGTCTGATTCAATACGGAAAAAATTGCATTTTTTTGTGTTCCGATGACATGATAAAATTTCGGAATTAAACGGTTGGAAGCTACATGACTTCTGAAGATGTAATATGGCATCTTTGTTTTCGCAACATTGATTCCTATTGCTTTATCATTTTTTCAGCAGTTTTGGAAGAAATGTGCCATTTTATATTTTTTTTAGTATGTCACGATCTTTTAGGGGCCGGAGATTATCGGATCTCGGAGCCTTACCAAGACTCTGGGAGATCTAATGCCCTTTGAAGGACATGGAGACTGGCAAGAAGTGCTTCTTTAGTCATGCGTTGCACACGGGTGGTCTCCTGGAATAGTGTCCCGCTACTTCGCCAATCACTATTGACATAACTTTTCCAACAGTCTATAGACTTTGGATTTCAATGAACATGTCTCAATATTTTTCTATTTTTCCTTCTCTTTTTGACGGATGTTATGATCATCTGGTACTACAATATCAATTATCATTGTCATCATCTTTGTTTCACTATACATGATTACATCAGGTTTCCTAACTTGAATGTATCGATCGATTCAAATGTCGAAGTCTCAATTTTGTTTGCCGTCTGTTTGTGGTATATGGAGATACTTATAACCTTCATCGGTGACATCTTGAATTCTGGATCAGTCGATCACCAGTCTCCCAGTTTCCTTTACTTTACCGCGATTAATTACAAATCTTTCACATTTGTCATATCTAGATCTAATGTTTATGTCGTCACTGAATAGCTTTACTGTAGGTTATGTACTGTATTATTGTATTGATGCCATCTTCCTTTTTGTTGTACAGCTTTAAATCGTCCATGTACAGGAGGGGGTTAATCACTCCGCCATTTTTCAATGCCTTCACTTCGTAGAATGGAAGTTAAAGGATTAATGGCTAAGCGGAGCAGTAGAGGTGTAGACTACTGGATGAATGTTACTGTAGATGACTAGGTAGAGGCCTCCAGTCATTGACATCATTCGTTTTTGTTCTTGTTGCAGAATACCATTGGCTGATGATATGGCTCATTATCTTGTTTGTCAGTATCCCACTGAACACTTTCCACATTGTAGGCAAGCATGTAATCGGACGGTAGTTGCTGGGAATTAGTTCGCTGTCAGATTTCTTGTTGATAAGTATTAAGTTCGTCCTTTCGTCAGCCATTACGGAAGCTTTGAGGTTGCTTTATCCATTCATTCATTCGAAGTGCTAGCTCTTTGTAAATTGAATAGAACTTCTTTAGCCAGAGGGTTTGTACTTTGTCATGATCTGGTGATTTCCAGATAGCCATTCCTGTTATTTTCTTGGCAACGTCTTCTTCGGTGGCACATATATTTTCTTGTGCTGATAGGTTATTGGTGTCTCTGTAAGCCTGGCATGTTGCATTGTCATTATGATGTACTGGATTCTGCCAGATATCTTCCCAGTAGTTCTTCATGTCCACTTTGTTTACTGCCTCGTTCTCCATATCTCTATTTTAGTTTTCCCAATCGCGTACACTTCGTGTGGGTTGATTCCGTATAGAATAGAATTGAATAATGCTTAATTGTTTCACGGTGGTGCGGTGAACACATTGCATAACAACTGTTATTTTGCATTGTTCAATTCGAACATCACATCGGCGCAGTCTGTGACTAAAGGCGACTGTTTCTGTCTGACTAAAGGTCTCTGTTTCGCATCCACAATGGCGTGGTTAATATAGTTGACATGTAAGCGATATTTCTTGTTGTTTGATATGCGCGGTACTGTTCGTCTTAGTTGTTTGAAAGCCGTTGGTCGATTAACCATGTTTTGCAAATATTTGCTGGCCATTGCGGAGCTGCAGTTGAAAAGCTGATGTTTAGCCTAGGAGTCCTTTCTTCCACAATAAGATAAAGTAAAATGCAAATATTTTACCCAAACTTTTGTTTCTTGCTTTGTCAAGGATGTTATGACTGGATTACAAGGGTATGATATAAATTTGAAATAGCAAGATATGATATAGGACAAAGTGAGACTCACTGAAAAAATTGTAAAGCTATGCTACAACATAGAACATCGTAAAAACATTGATAAGTAAAAATGATTGAATAGAAAAAGGAAAGAAATGAAAAGTCAGGAAAGAAAATTTGGATGGTCAAAGCCTATACATGTGCATCCGTTGTTAAGTCTATCTGTTGGTAAACTTTTTATAGACAAGGCCTCACTCAGATGACTTTCGGGATCCTTCGTTCTTTACATTTAAGAATGTACCATGTGAAATTAAATGTTTGATGATGTTGGACCATATGTATACCCCAATGACTCCGATTGTGTTGCATGTTCGTAAATTCTTTGTTCTATTGTTCTATCGATGTAGATTTTATTACAGAGGTTGCATTCTATCTTGTAAATAACCTTCTTTTGATAACACTTTCCTTTCATTGTAGATGTTAAGTAGGCTGCACAATTTAAAGGACACTGTCTGGTTTCCTTGCTAGGACGCAATAAGCGTCTTAGAGGAGGTTGACATACAAAAATAACTCTTGTATATTTAGAGAGTGGAAGTTGATTTCTAAGCTTCAGAAGCTCTTTTGGATCTCGTCAACGAATGGCACTTTAAGATACATCTGGTCATCTGCATTTTTCTTGACATTAGATTCTGTTATATGATGATTTGCAAAAATTTATATCATACTTGCCATTCTAATCCAGTCATCATAACATCCTTGACAAAGCAAGAAACGAAAATTTGGGTAAAATATTTGTTTTTTACTTTATCCTATTACGGAAGAAAGGATTCCTAGGCCAAACATCAGCTTTTGTCAGTCGCTTAACATCACGTCTTGATGTCTCGATGTTGATTTGTACTCTACTCTTCCATGATTGTATGCTTTGTGTAGTTGCAGCGCGTTTCTAATTCAGAATGTCTTCTTCAGTTGTCACTGTTGCAGCATAGACCAATTCATTAATTTCGGTTATGTTGCTTGTTTGATCGATTGAATCAGGTGGTTGACTTTATTTATTATTGATGTAGCCTTCTCTATGTTAGGTATTTGACATATTAGTAATCGATTTGACACTAACTTGGTTCTGCTCCATTTCTTCATGATCTTTTCTTTTAATTATTGTAATTCATTGCAGTTCGCTATTTGTTAGGTAATTTCAAATTCCGGATTTCATGCTATTGCCTTTACATACTTTTTTAAGAGACGTTGTGCTTTAATGTATGGAGTTATTCAATAAGCTTTTTAAATAGCGAATTGAAGAATTTTTTTATTGTATGTCTATATGCCTGACCACGTCTCGAAATCCATTTATGAAAGGAACCATTTCTTGTTACTCTACCCATTCACATTTCGTATAGAAAACAAGATAAAGAATATACCGCATTGTAAACAGGAAGACATGTTGGAATTATTGTGGGTATGATGTAGAAATGAACACTAACCCTAGCAAGAAGTAAACTAGAGTATCCCTGTAATTGTTGATCGTTATTAACGATGCACTTCTAAAATCGATAAATACATGTAATTTACCGATTGCTGAAAATCATAATCGCGCACAGTTCTACCCACGGCTTCATTTTCTGATTGATATTTCTACACAAGACGTTCAGAGTGACTCTTACCATTGCTGCTGCTTTTCAAATACACACGCTTTTTAATGTGAAGCTTTTTAAACACATTATATTTTTAAAAATTTTCTTAATGCTTCTGAATTTCAACAATTTTCAGAATCCAATGGTTACCAGTGAAGAAGAAGAACTTAAGAATAAATTGAAGCAGTTGGAGGAAGAAGAACGCCTACGTCGAGAGAAAGAAGCCGAAGAAGCCAAGGAAGTGGAGCAAGTGGCTGAAAAGGCCTCAGAGGAAGAACAAGAACTTGAGAAGCAAATAAAGGAGGTGGAGGACTTGCTTAGTAAAACCAATGACCCGAAGAGTAGGCGAGAATTGGAAGATCGCCTCAAGAAATTAAGAGAGAAATTGGCACAGGTTCGTGAGAGACGAATTCGGTACAATCTGAAGGCTGCTATTAAAATCCGTCGTCGACCGCGACTCGAAAAGTCAGTGAAAGATTTCAAAAATGAGCGCCTCAAAGATAATGATGGTGATCTGCAGAAAGGCGAGCGCTTAATAAAATTATTGAAGGCTAAGGAAGGTAAGCTCTAGTTTATTCCCACTCTTATAATTATCATTGAACTGATAGAGTTGTCAATGCGGGAGGTCAGTCATGATGAAATTAGATAAATGAAGGTTCTACCAATTATTCGAAAATGAAAAGGTACCAAAATGAACCTTTGATACAATCTGTGTTTGACGAAACGCTTCGGGTGAATCTGGAATTTTTATCGCAGTATAACTTGTGGAATTTGGGAGAGAACCTTTATTTTTTCGTATTTCACAGTGATCAGTGAAACATAGTACCTCATGAAATCGATTTCTTGTCGCAAGAAGGAAAAACCACAGATTTATAAGTGTGAAGTCTTCGAATGATGCAAAGGCATTCAGCCTGTAAGAATACTATTCATATAATTGAAAAGACGTATGAGAGTTGCATTTCGACCATAAAGTGTGCAGAGAATACTCGCTTACATGGATTTTGAAAAATACTGAATAATAGGATCAGCATAATGTATTTGACCACGTTTTTGAAATAAACGATATGAAGTGACCCACCCAACTGTGTGCGACAATGGACATCAGGAGATAGAATTCACAAGATGTACATGCAGATGGAACTGATAAAATTGGGCCATGTATACATTGAATGTGAAGCCTTCAATATCATGAGCATCACAACATTGTGAAAGTAATTCCACTTTTTATCAATGTTTAGCTGTTAAAAATTACAGAAATTTTTCACAGGCTTCTTAGTGTGCAGTTGCTGATTGAGTGGTAAAGTTTGAAAAATTTATCCACTGCGTTATATGAAGAAACGGTTTTTTGCTCTTTAAAAGGCACCGATACATTATGCTTCGACAATCATCAGAGTGTATAACGCGGGAAAAATCAGGGAATTTCGAAATTGGGAGCTGTAAAGATTAAGTATATATATTCATGACCGATGCTAACATTAACACAATGTCTACTGTATAAACAAAGAAAAAGTAGAAATTGCATATTTTCCATGTTTAGATATAAACATCACTTTTTATTGTTGTTTGAAGATTTGATCAATAAGTGCAAATTGGCAAGAAAAGTATGGTCAAACATTTACAGGTGTATGATTTTAATTTTAAAACATTGGTTGTCAGCTTTATTAACTTTCAGTAGTTTGTACTGTTTTCGGCCAGTTGCTTTCAAGTGCATTTTTAGTTTGTTGCTGCGCTTTTCTCAGAAGCTGCGTCCAGGTCCACTCTGCTGGGTGGGGAAAACTGCTTTGAAAATGCCCGGACGGAATGTGTTTACTCAGCTGAGGACCCTTGGCATTAGAACGAGTTTTCTCACCGCCACTCACGCCGCTCTTGTGAGCTTTATCAGGTTGATCGGTCTTCGTCTGGCTTATTGGGCGAGTTGCCTCTGGAGATTATTTAGCAGGTTCAGAATTCCCACTCCTTGCACGTTCTTATGTAGTACATGGCTGATTAGGACTCTGATGACACGGTCTGAAATCTGAAATGCTGCGTGACTCATTTAAATGCATTCCGGACAAATGGATGTTCACGATAGGTATTGGATTGAGCACAGGGCGATGATAAGATAACTGACTTCTAAATTTATTGGACATTTTGCTGCGTCTGTTAAAGCTCTTGAGGGAGCGGTCGATGGCCTGAACAATTCTAAACCCCTGCAGGTGGCAATGGATGGTACAAATGTCAATATCGCAACACATCGTCTGATTGAAGAATCTCGTGAACATGATGATACACAAATTTTGGACATTGGAAGTTACTCCTTACACATCATCGACGATGCTCTGCGACTTGGAAACAAATACATTGATGTGATGAAATTCCTGCGAAGTGGTTGGGAAGCTTTTAAAGATCTTCCGTCTCGTTTGACATTTCACAATGACCCACACTTACAACCCAAGTATTGTGCTACTCGATGGGTTGAAAAGTTATCACTTGCGGAAGTGATCATCGAACAATTGCCAAACTTGCGAATATATGTCGAAAATATCAAGAGGCAACCTGACTCATCATCCTACAAGAACATGAAGGAAATGTTGAATGATCCTCTGCTCAAGGCCAAATTGTGTCTTTTCGTCACGATAACCAAGGAATTTAATTTTTTTTGAAGAAATTTCAAGACGACAAGCCCATTGTTCTATTCCTGTTTGAAGCCCTAGAGAACATCATAAATTCGATGTCGAAACGGTCTATCAAGCCATGTACTATGAAACACAGTCAACAGTTCAAAAACTGAAGCTACCCATGGCTGAGAAAATTTCCTACTTAAACTGAAATCAAGTGACGTCGGTTTTGCAGTGATGTTAGACTTAAGATGGGCCGGCTTTCTGGAATTCTTGAATGCTATTTCTATGCCTTTCAAACATCCATTGTTCGAGGGGTAATCTTGCTTGGATCCGTTGATTATGGACTCAGATTCCAAATGAGATAAGACTTTGGATGAACTGGTGGGAAAAATATGGATCACTGGATTCGAGGCAGATCACATCAATAATCAGTAGCCTATGTATTTCTGACATCAAACAATCCCGTGAAGTCTTACTTGCAGATATTCGACCAAAGGAGAGACAGACTTGATGACTACTTACTCCATTGCTTTCAGAAAGGTAATTCTTCTCCTGAGCCTGAGCGATTCGTGTGAATCATTCTGGGTTGGAGCTATGGACAGGCTTTGGTGGAAAGAGGTTTCTCTGTCAGCAAAGAGATGATCGTTGAAAATGGAAAAGAGAATAATCTCCTTATTGCTCAAAGAAACGTCAACATACACGCACGTTGTATGACGTGATAGCTCGTAATTTTGACGTATCAAAGAAACTGACTTTGTCCTCTCGAAATTCAGCTGCGCGATATCGAGAAGCCAGAAAGGAAGAGGCGCGGAACCAAGAAGTCAAAACAAGCCTTGTGAATGAAAAGAAGAGGAGGCGTCAGAAATCAAAGATGGAGGGTATGAATAAGAAACCTTTTGTTGCAAATTGATCGCATTGACCAAGATATCCACTCTTTGATGAAATAGGCGTTTGCGTTCTTATTTTGCAAAATCACCTTTTCAGTAATCACGGTATTGGTCTTCATGTATCTATTTTCGTAGAACAGTTTTTACAATATTTTGTTGCTTCCCAAAAATTAGTGGCATGCTTATCAGGATGCTAATCTATGGATGCTCTTTCAGATGCAGATTTAATATGAATTCCAGACGGCATGAATCATAGTAAAGAAACCATGCTACGCATGCGTCGTGGCCTTTTTGGTATGCTCATATCTGCGCATATTATCCAATCAAATAACATATTTATCCATTCATATCAAGATATCCGCCACTAACTTCCTTTTAAACATATAATCCAAAAAAACAGTTTACGAGAAAATTTACGTATCGCATACTTTGTGAAGTGTACTTATGGAATATAACATATTTCTGTCATGAGATGAAGAATATTTTTATAAGATTTTGATGTTCTTGGTAATACATGTATCAGCAATCAAATTGTCATGAATTATATAAAATGTCAAAGAAAAATAGAAAAGAAGGAATAATTGAAAATATGAATAGAGGGTGGGAGTCCATCAGTGAAAGCGTATTCAACTGAAGTTTCTTTTGGGAAGTTAAAATGGATAGTTGTAGTGAGCAACCGTTTTCACTGTTATCTGCGTTATCATAATGAATGAAGTGGTCAGGGAATTTTTTAAAAAGACAGGGAAAACCGTCAAAAATCAGGGAAATTGAAAATCCGAACGCGTTATACACCCTGATTCATACACGACGAAATTCATTGATACGATTACGTATTGCTTGAAGAGCTGAAATGCCGGACTCAGTTCTACACGAAACCTTACACAGTCTTACCAATTTTTGCATCTTCGGAAACCACTGCACACTCAATTTCGTATGTTTCACTTACCGCCCTTCTGCTTTCAATCTAATCGATAACATTCAACTTTACGATAAATTTCCTTTACACTTATCAACAGAAAACCTAGAAATAGGAATTTTATTTCAATTGCATGATTCTGTTCCATTCGAAGAATAGAAATTTTTGAAATCCAAATAATGCTACCCAATGCTCTATGAATTAAAGATAAGATTGGCTCCCTGAAATTATACTTTTAAATCTGAAATCTAACTTTAGGTCGCAGTTTGAATGCAATACAGAACCTTCAGTTATGACCAAAAAGTGATAGTACAAAGAGAAGTCCATAACAGAACATCGATAAGCCCGCAGTATTTTGTGGTCTCAGATGAGTGGATTGACTTTCGCTTCATATTCCATAATCGAATGAGTTTCAGGTGTATGTCAAAGGAGTCAAGATATATCATACATCCTCACATGAATAAACACTGTAGTCAAGTGGTCTCCGTGGCACGGTGGTTAAGTGCTTGACTTAGCGATCTTTCGGTGCAGAGGTCGAGTCCCGAGAGTGTCACTTGAAGTCGTCAGGAAGGGCATTCGGGCTAAAAGATCACAACGCTCCAGTTAAAAGTATGACCATGTCAGCACCGCCCAAGCCCCATTATTGGGAGTAGCGACGTTAAACCATCACTTCAATCCATAGGACGCTGTAGTATCAGGCAGGACACTTACTGTGACATCTGGGGAAACTTATTCAGAAAATGAATTAATTCGAAAACCTGACTTGCAACAGACAAACATGCGCGTTCTAAAATGTTCGTTTTATTAAGATTACTTTTGGCGGTTTCCCCGGTGATGTTTATAAAACCTTTTCTCTCTCTGTTGTAGCTTCCCCCGGAAACTGAAAAGCTGGTAGCAGTTTCCATTAATGAGATTCGGAGGTCTGTGGTTAAGAGGATCTCTAATCTTAGTTTTCACATTACAATGAATATATTTCAATTGAAGTTAGAGTATTAATTTATTTCTCTATGAGATTTAGGATGTCTGCCGGTTCACTTTTTCGTGACCCAGGACCCAGTGACTAAAAAATCATCAGATCTGGATCCTGGCTTTGACAGAATACCTGTGACCTGGATCCCGCAATTTTCTGTCAAATGACAGATTCCATTGATATGCGTTCGACTGTGATCCGAGGACAAGAAAACAGATCATCCAAATTTCACATTCCATCTTGTATTGTCATGACCTCTTGAAGTCGAAGTTTCCCTCATATGCGTCTTGCCAGATGAGATGACGAGAATGGAGTCGCAGATAGGTGTGACTAAAATGTCAAAGTTGATTTTTGTTTGGAAGTTCTAGCAGAGTTATATTGGTATCTTGCAGTCTTTTTGTATTCATATCTTGTCGGATGTGAGCATAGATGTTACATGGATGTTAGGAGGAGCAATGTTACATGAAGTCGGAGGCCACTCAGCTTGAGTTGGTCTAGTTGATCTGCTGATTTTTCTTATGATGAAGTTCAATTGTACGTCGATGACTTTGCAGTGGGCAGATCTTCTCTACACGGGTGCGTAGTACTGAGCCGTAAAATAACAGAGACAATCCGGCAGTTCGTAAGGTGATTCCAGTACCGCATCGTGGTACGATCAGCATTTGAAAGAGAATATTTCTAGTCCTGATTTTCATTGAGAGCTTCTCAAGATGGCTGTAAGTTGAACTTCTATCTAGTGTCACACCGAGGTAGGTAGGATGTTTGACAAGGGTGCGGTTCGTATAAATGAGGCAATCAGGCAACATTATCACATGAACCCAATTACAATAGACATGTAATTAATAGTGTCAGTTTAATGCTACAAATAGTGGATCCCGATTCACAAAATGGATAGATTATCAATGCCTCGCAATATTTTGATGCATTTGTTTGTTCGGATGTGCAGTTAACTGTATTTCTTTGCTTCTTACGTGGCATGCTTCTTATGTACCTGAGAGTAGCATTTAAGATTTACAAATATTTTCAAAAACCTCAATTTGGGTTGTATTCAGTATGGCTTAGCTATCCCAATGCAATCAAACATTCTCTAACATTGTCTTAAGACGTTTTCATGTGATAACTGATCAAAACTTTCTCACACCGATTATCAAAGTCACCTGCCATTAATTTCTCACAGATACTCAAAAAATCAATTTTTTGAAAGAAAGTGGAATTCAATTTTGAATATCAAGATGGCCGAAATGGTAAAAGTTGAGTGTGCAACTGATAGGACCATCGAAGGAGCATGCGCCACTTTGTGCTGAGCAGTAATTTAAGGAACGATTGAATCAGGGGAACATCAGATGTGGAGGAGGTCCAGAAGTCATTGGGTTTCCAGAGCTCAAAATCGCCAGGAAAAAATGGGGTTGAATCAATTTTTGATGTCATTGTAATAATTGAAGCAAAATATTAATCATCTTTGAAAAAATCGATGTAACTGATTCAAGCATATGACACAAACACACGAACTTTACACACGCTTAGATCAATTGCACATAAGGGAATGCTTCAAAATGCACACGTCCGTTAGATAATGGCCTACAACCGGAAGTTTTCAAACATAAGAGACAGATCAAAGGCAATTTAATTTAATTAAGTGCAATCATTTTAGTACCTTCTGGTTTCGTAGATTGCATTGAATGATTAAAAAGAAATGGCTTTTGAATATTTCAAAATTTGCAATCATTATTTTCTAACGATAATGCAAAATTTTCAACTGGGCAGCAGGGCATTAGAACGGAACTATGTTGAAATCAATGAAAGACCTGGACTGTTGTGATATTTCTTTCGATAAAATAATTTTTGATGCTGCGTATGTTTATACATTTTATATATCCATGTTTAGTATTTGTATGAGGCGTGTGAAAGTCAACAGTGTTGCATATTTTGGCTGTGTGCATCCATCACCTCTTTCAGTGACACTGACTCATTCATTTTTTATGAATGAAAAGAAAACGAACAAATAAAGTTGACTGTTTCTAAGATTGTCACATTCTTCCAAATTCTTCATGAGTCAGACTGGTTGGAAGTGGGTCAACGAAGCTTAACCAATGACCCACGACCCACAGACTTTTCGGAGAAACATGACGCACGACCCGCCTGACCCTTTCTGACCCATGACTCAAGACCCACTTCCAACTCTGATTTCGAATGTGCACATTGCCCATTTTTAATCTCATATTCACATAGTAAGCTCCCAAGGTATGTGCCAGCAAAATTGTTCAGAAATTGCTTCTTTGAAGTCTGATCTCAGCTCCTTCGGTGGGACTCGATGAGTGTTGATTGAGGGCTAGTCCTGCACAATAGTAGAAGAACAAGCGTCGAAAAGCACTGCAGCATTAGCAAAATCCGTAATTTTGGAGTGATATACCTGAATTTATTCTAAAATGCTTGTTTTCATTGCAAAACAATATTTTATGGTCGCATGTCGCATCCAACGCTGGTCTCGAGACCCTTAGGGATTAACTTTATTTTCGATCTTCAACAAATTCTGCAGGTGATGAATGTCTGTGTCCTATTATGAAACGAAATACCAGTGGTTGACGTCTAAGAATAATTGTGTTCCTTCCTTTACAGACCTTGTAAATGCAATGAGTAGTCGTAAATTAGAACCACTGGAGAAGGCTATTGAGAAGGTGAAAGCTGGTGGCTTTGAAGACGAGATACAGCCGGAGATGACTCAAGCCAATCTTTTAGCAATGCGGCTGCGAAGACTGGAAAGAATCCGAGCCGAAATTCTTGAATTGAAACAGTCAACAGTGGCGGAAATCCGAAGTTATCAACAACCACCAATCCAAGTGCACAGTGTCATGACCGCTACGTTTGTGCTTTTGGGTCACACTCAGAAGGAATGCAAGGTTCGTACTGTGACGATCATAATACCATGTTGAAGTTTCATTCTTATGTAATAATGTAGTGCTTCTAAGGACAAAATGATGGGCCAGCGAATGGATTGGACTCGAGTTGTGCATCGGATTTGAGAGTTGAATCCGATCCGCCGGCTCGAAAACAAAATCCTAAGCGATTAGGATGAATCCGAGCGTCTATTATCATACAATATATTTTCAAAATCCGAATCCGATCCGTTTCGACATTCGTATAAATCGACTAATCCGAAAGAATTTTTATTACACAGGTTGTGTCGTACATGCCCTCTACGCCTTACTTCTGATTAACTGCTCATGTTTTAATAAAAAAAATATCAATGATCGTCCACCGTAAATTGTATTATACATCACGTTTCGTCTTCGACGTAATCATGTGTTGGATATTTGTGATGACATGCACTGAACATTTATACTCGGAATACTTGAATTGATTTCACGAAGCTCGACGCTTCTACGTACGTCAGCATTGTGTAGGTCAAAATGCAAAACGGACGTAGAAGCGTGGAGTTTCGTGAAATCAATTCAAGTAGTCCGAGTATAAATGTTCAGTGCATGTCATCACAAATGTCCAATGCATGATTAAGTCGAAGATGAAGCTTCCTGTGTAATAGAATTTACGGTGGAAGATCATTGATATTTTCTTATTGAACTTCTTAACCGACCGATAGCTTCTGGTATGATGAAAACTGCTCGTGTTTTGCATGTTAATAACTGGGTGATTGGGGATCTCATTTTTGTTATATTTTTCATTAGGCCATACCTTCAACAATTACTAAGTATAATTTACATGGATGTGCAAAAGGTAGGGCTAGCTAATAAGTCTTCACAAAATAGTAATTTGTTGTAGACAAATAGATTTACGCAATTGCAGTAGCATAGCGTCCAGATCTGGACGCTATGCTCATATTCTGTGGTAGTGCGTGCATGGTATATTATCACGACTATTACTGAAACTTTTTCGATTATCCTCATCTTCTCCTGCTGACATTTAGTCACCTAGTGCTTACATTAGAGGTATTTATAACCAACAGGTATTCAGTAATTTAATAAGTCGGGAGCGCGCTAGTTGTGTATAGCCTGGCACGAGCAGAAACAAATGTGATGACATTTTTTACAGAACTGTAGCTTGGATTTGAAAAATTTTCCAGACCAAATTTTGCTTCTGATTTTTGATGAGTGACAAACTGCGAAATTCACGATGTCGGATTAATTCGGATTTTTTCGGTATTATTCTGAGTTTCTTAAAAATTGCTAATCCGATTTGACTCTTTTCACTTGAAATCCGAATCCAATCAGAATCCGTGCGAATACGATCCCGACAGTCGAATTCGGATAGGATTCGCACACCCTTGGATTGGACCTCCTTGAAATTCTGCAATTTCGATAAATTCGTAGAAATCAATACTCTAGGATTCATGACTCATGAAATCTATGAACTGTTTTAATTATCATCTATTGACCCTTTGAAGACATTATAAACTGCATGTGCATGTATTGGTGTGTATTGCATCAGTGATGGGCAACCAAGTTTGAATAGCGGGCCACACGGAGTGGCCCGCGAAAAGGCTGCCGGACCGTCAATTTTAAAGGGCAGTAGTAGGCTGGAATTTTTTTTCCGTGCTTTATCCCGGTTGCTGTACCGTATGCGTGTATGTATAGTGGTCGATTACTTAGCAGAGTTCTGCATAGATTGTATAAATGTATACAGCAGTGTTGTACCCAACTAATTTGCTTAATATTAAGAAATGATAATTTACATCTTAAATTCATGAAGATCGAATAGGTCCATAGCAAATTATGGAAGCTTTTCTTTTGTGTAATTGAACGGAGATTTGACTTTTTTGCTGATGTGACTGATATCATCTTATTTTATCGAAAAGCAACGGTCTGTAAGTGCAGTGCCTTGCCGCCCGGAATCCGTGCAAGTTAAATTGATTGTACCTATTTGTACATAGATGTATGTCAGTCAAACACATGCGGCTTTCAAAAATCATGCATGGGCTCCACAATCGCGCGCTAATACCAATCGAGTACAAAATACATTGGTGTAGTAGTAATCACGTGAAATTCAACAAGAAAATTTGAAAAAAATGTTGGCCTGTCAAAATCATGTGGTTGGATTCCTTCACACGTAGCCTAGGTCTAGTTATATTTGGTCTATCTATAGATTCATTGAAGCGTGGTTTATTACGTAGTGAAGCATGCTCAACAAGGCATCGGATACCATGTGACTTAGCATAAAGTCGCGCAAGTGATGGCCATTTTGCGCTTATGCGAGAAGATATTCATTACGAAAGTAGCATTGTTGGATAATTCGAATGTGAATTTTTGTGCCATCATATTGCGCATTTAGTTAGTAATTAATGGTGTTTAAAATTCTAAAGAGAATCCCTCACCCTTAGAAGCATCTCTCAAAGGTCGAAGTCGGAGTGAGTCATTTTCACATCACCGATTCAAATGATGTCAGCGGGCTGCATTAGATATGAGAAGCGGTGGCGGGCCACCCAATGTGTCCCAGCGGGCCAACAAGTGGCCCGTGGGACACGCGTTGCCCACCACTTCACTACATGAATGCATTTGTTTGGTAGACAAGGATGTGCAAGGTACCGGGATATTCAAGGCTTTACCGGAATATTCATGGTTTACAATGATATATATCACACCCAATAGGGTATATTAAGCATACAGATATAGTCCTACATGGTATCTATGGATGTGTGTCCCATTAGAGGCGAGCGATAAAAGATTAATTAAGATCTTTAAGATTTAAAGATTTTAAAGAAGCTCTACTTATTGCATATACATGTATGAATGAATGATAACCGTTCGGTACAAATCATTAAATCATAGTTCAAGTTGAAGTCAACGTTGCAGGAATACGTGCAAGTGTGGCAGTTGAAGACAGTTCAACAATGTCAGAAATGATGCTCTCCATTGTCTTGCAAATAACACTGGTTAACGCGATCGCACGGCAACTGCTAGCTGTACATCGGTCCCTTTTGTAGAATGGCGTAATGAAATATCTTTTCCAAACATCAGGGAGTCGCCCGATATAAATTGCGATGCGATAACATTGCATTCCTACACGCTTTAATCACGCGTGCAATCGACGGATCTTGCGCCTCTAAATACTTTTGTGTTTAGAAAGAAAACTTGCGCAGGATGCATTCCTCGATTTAATAGCAATGACTCAACTGTTCACAAAAAGAACTCAGTTAGAACTTTATTTCAAAGAGTCGTATTGCACTGCAATGCAGAACATTCTAAACGATGAAATGTATATGGTATTTATATCAACTTTTTAAGGATTATGGTTATCCGAAATCTTTTATTTCAAGACTTTGAAATCGATACAGCACACTGTCGATCAAAGAAGTGCTGCACACTTCTCCAGGCAATAATATAGTCCAGGCAATATATATTTTAACCCCTCCACAAATTGCAATTGTTTCAAGAGTGAGTTTATCTTGTAGTGAAAAAATCCCTTGTCTCGTGACTGAGAAATCTAGCCACTTAGGGAGGACGTTATTCAGAAAACGTAGCTGATATTGGTGAGAGCCATGCGGAAGGTCGATGCAGGCAGTGAGACAAAGCTACAGCGCTTCATTTTAATTTGCTGTTGCAGATGTCGCAGATCTATATCTGCGATTTCATTGGAGTAAACGTGTATTTACATTTCGAAAAGATTCGTGACTTTAAGTGGAAAGTTCAAGGTGTTCCACTAACTAGATTTTCCTAGATTTATGATATGTTGATAAGGGATTTTTCTCTACAGGATAAACACACTCTTGAAACTATTGCAATTTGTGGCGGGCAACAGTGTAATGCGCTGTAGATTGCCTGGACAAAGCGCAAGAAATCAGACTTAGACTAACACAGCGCAATATATAAACATGAAATATATACCATGCCAAAACCATTGCACAAGCAAGCAAAAAACTTAAGACTCGCATTCATGAACATTAGCTGGCAGTAAGAAGAATTGATCCGAGATCACAAATTTCAACACATATCCAAGAGACAAATCAAATAGACAATCAGAGATTCGGCTTCTGAGAGGAATCTGATATTGTTTGCATTTTTTGTGTTGAAGGACATTATGTGAATATCTGCTTCAGATAAGATTTTATTTGATACATTCACAACTTGGTTGTTTTCACTTTCAGTTTTTGGAGGAAGTTTATTGAGCTTATACAATTTGACATTTTTTCTGTAGTCTTTTTTGCCAAGCATATACCAGAAACCACCATATCTTCTTCTAGACAAGTAAGGTCAATGTCATTGAGAAAGGTAAGAATTCCTTTCTCATGTGTGATGAGTGTCTTGCATCAATGCTCGTAGCATTCTTCTGCCATTTGTTCGATTTTGCTGTTTCATAGCCTAAGTTTGATCTTACTGGAGGTCTGTAATGTCTGTATTGTATGGGCCGTGGAAGTGAGTCATGACGATGAATGAAATTATTTTTTTCTTGATGGAGCATTTTCACAAATAATATATTTCTCAAGAAGCCTATTTCTAAATATACGAGTATATACGTTCGTAGTGTGCCGTGAACTGTCAATGCTCCGCTGCAGTTTTCGATATTTCGTGTGTTCCTCGTTCCTTAACGTCGTGTCCACATAAAAATCATATCATCCGATTCATGTCGTCGTTGTCTGTCGCTTCGTACTGCTTTCATTCTTCGCGGAAGATTGCATTGTTTGTGAATTCCCGTTTTCAATTCTTCCAATAGCAGTGACACTTGCAGTATCAATCGATTCTTCGACACATCTCTAATAGTGAGTTATCTGAAAAATAGCCAAAGTTTGTACATTGTTACCCGGAGAAATAACACCTTCAAATTCATACAGAACATTGCCGTTGATTCGGATGTTTCGAAGCAAGCTGCAGACAGAGTATCATCATCATACAAAATACTCTAATGAATCATCAGGCTTTGAATAAACCTTCAGAGCAGGCGCAATTCCATATGCAGAACCACATGCAGCAGTAGGTCAAACATCACGTCAAACTCTTGTTCTCTGAATGCACAAGCTGCCAAGGAATTGAGCAGCTTCACCCCTGCAAGGGTTCAATAAGCACTGGTCAGTATCTAAGTGCACTGCAGCATCGTGCGGTTCCCCACGCAGGAAAATGATTTTATGGAAGGAATTGCGCTAACCACTATGACTTGGCACCATACAACTAGAATGGTGGAGACTTTCTGAGTTTGAGTTTGCACGAGTTTGGTTTTGCAGTGGTTGGTCGGCTTTGCCTCAAAAATGTCCAGCTTTGCCTCAAAAATTGGTTTAATAAGTTGGAAATTCTAAGAAATCCGAGTTGATCCGTTGGTTTCGTAACAAAGTTTATCGCCGTGATGTCATCATCAGGACCTGTGAGAATCTTATTAATTCCATGCAACCCCGAATTGAAAGGTGCATCTCAGCTGAAGTTCAGTATATTAGAGTAGAACCAGACATATATATATATATATATATATGTCAAACTTGTGTTTCTTAATCTGATCTTTAGAGCCTGATTGGGCCTACAGAATGTCCTAGTAGGCCTCCTGTCACTTGTAGAATGGAAATAATGCGTACTTTTCATCAATAATAGGGCATTTATTTGTGGAGCAAAATAACGTTATAGGAATATAAAGTTAGTTATAAAGTTGAATCATTATAGGAACAAACGTTTCTGGTTTATCTGCCGTCATCAGTGTAGTATACCCCACTGTAAAGAATCACTAATTCAGATGCAGATAAGATCTTCATCCGAATCACAGACTTCTACAATTGATGAAATGATTGAAATCTCATTCTCAGAGCTCGGGTTCAAAATTTGAACTTGAAAACACGTAGCTATTTACAGCTTGCTTTCTTGCCTTATTAAAATGATTGTGTAATAGGATTCCTCCTGCCGATCGCAATGTATGATCAGATTGTGATCCGAATATGACGCAATTGTGTTTTAGACTACATTTTACTCGATATGCAGTGTAACTGCTGATATACTATATGTATATCCTCACTCTATCTTCAGACACTCATTGCGATCTAAATCGTAATAGCTTGGGACTTGATTCCATTCGTTTATATAGAAATTATTGTCATTTGGTCTGCAAGACGAGAAGGGTGGTTTGTTTGAGAAGATGCAATGATTTGATTAGCAATTCCACTAGAATGTGAACCATGTGGAAATTACATATGCGGTTCGTTGGGTTGATTTTGTGTGAGTATTCTCCTAAGAAGGAGTATTTATTGATGAGGTGTTGTGCTTTAAGTGTGTGCTTGCCCTTCTGAGTTTTTTTGTATGTGTCTTCAATTCGAATTTCAATGATAATTTTACACAAGCATTGAGAAATTAGTAGACTACTTCATTTACTGAATTACTGTTTCAGTTACGTGAAGCTCTCACTTACAGATTTGGAAGAACATACAGGCCCTGGTTGGCAAAACAGGAAAAATGGGTTTGAAACGGAGATGCTTGGGACTGGAACCTAAGTCGGTCAAATTGTCATTAGCGAAAGCAGCTCAAAAACTTATAGATGATTATGAATTGGATGAAATTCGTGACGTATCTGCAGGAGCAGCCACATTTTATTGTTGGGTGAGATAAACTAATTGGTATGATTTTGCCAGATTAACTATTTTGTTTCTTTCACAATTACAGACATTCAGTATAATTGAGGAAGTGATGGCGATTGAGGAGGAAAAACAGAAGTCAAACTCTGGGGCTGTTGGTGAATCTCCTGAAGCTTCAAAATAACTTTCTCTACAAATACATTAGAATATTCAGTAATAATGCATTTTATGCGATTCTGTACAAATCATGATGTATGTATACAAATTGATGAATCATATTCAGTATTCTGCTATTTTTCAGCTGTACTACTGTGACCCTGACAGCAAAAATTTTGACTGTTTATTGAACACTGTAGATGATTTCTTACATTTTATAATATATTGTTTCTACGAATGTCTATTTTCTACGCTTGTACTAATCTTTTCTTTGTAGCGACTCGTGGGCCAATATTCGGGTGCCCTATCAAACATTGCCCGTACAATAAATCACCTTAACAGCTCATGCTTTAATCGATAATGTTGCCTCCATTCATTGTCATACTTCAGTTAGGCTATACTGAATCTGAGAATAGAAAATTCAGGTTATAAAAAGGTTCTTTGTCAATAAGCTGAAATATAAGTTGGGTTTCATAATCCATTCCAGATAATCAGATATATTCATCTTGATTTAATTGATTTTTAAGAATTTATTTTTAATCCAAAAGGAAATATTATCAGGACAAGATGACGATGCCAAGTACTCTCTCATGGAGCGCTTCAAAGCGATAGTTCTCCAATCAGATGCTGCATTATATTGATACAGTTGTTGAACTTCACAACAGGTGGACTTCGATAAAGCACAAGATATTTTAATGCCTGTGAAACGCATATATCTTCAACATATATCACATATATACATATATACAGGGGTTCCAAAATGTCTCGCAAAACTTTAAAAGGTTGTCACTTCCTTCAATTCAGTCACATTCACATGCAATTTTTTTAATGTACCTCAGACAAGGGAATTTGATGTACCACTGTTTGATTTCTTCATTGCATTCTATTTTGACGTTTACATCACATAGAAAGAAACACTATAATTTCATGATTCTTAAGTTTACAATTGACTCGATATCAATGCATTGTTAAGTTGGCGAAATTCATTGATTTTGCACCAAGCTATTGTTGTGTGCACATAGTACTTCGATCGGTCAATTATCGTCTGGATGAGAATTCTTTTCGCACGATGAGTCATATAGAGAACTTGCACATTGAATGAATCTTTACACTAGACATGGATCTCGAAACACGCATTGAATTTGTTGAGCTTTTCTTCACCAACCGCAAGTCCTCTTCAGCGGCACTGCGCGATTACAAGATAGGTCATAGTTATCATCGCGACGCTTTTAGCGTTTCTGCCATCTCACGCTTGATTCAGCGGTTCAGAGAGACTGGATCAGTAGCAGATGAGCCTCGATCAGGTAGGCTCAGTCTCGAGGATGAAAGGGAGAATGTCTAAGGGATGAACTGGAAGCGCAACAGTCTAATCCACAATTTGGAGCTGCCTGTTGTCGTTCGGTTTCTCGGAGAACAGGTGTTCCTAAACCCAGTGTTCAACGGATCCTACGACACAGATTGTACCTCTACCCATGGAGACTGCAGACTAACCAGGCACTCACAGATGATGATAAGGAAAAGCGCATTGCTTTCGGACGTTTCCTCCTGTCAGGTGCACTTGATCTCGAGTCGATTCTATGAACTGATGTCTTATTTCTCAATGTTGGGTCATGTGAATCGCCACAATTGTATCGGTTAGGAATCGGAGAAGCCGCGGGAAGTCATCGAAAAAGACATCCATGCTCCAAAAGTGTGTGTATGGCTCGGCTATTTTGCGCAGTACCGTCTAACTCCTTTCTTCATTCCTGGAACCGTTACAGGAGAAAATTATGGCAACATACTTCGCGATCATGTCATCCCACAACTTAGAAAGAGACGGTGTATGAATTCCACAATCTTCCTACAAGATTGAGTACCTCCACATTTTTCGAATGTTGCAAGATCTTTCCTGTCTCCAGTATTCCCTGATGATCGGATGATCGCTAGGGGATATCCGAGCCGGTAGCCAGCTCACACGCCAGATTGAACACCGCTGGACTACTACTTCTGGGGTACTGTGAAAGATCATGTATACCACTGCTTCACTTCAAGGAACCTCCACGAGCTTCAGGAGAGGATTACGATGATGATAGAGAACATCGACGCAGATGAATTGAGACGATCTGGTCTGAGTCTGCGCTCGAGGTTGGAAGCGGTGATTGAGGGTGGAGGAGAAGAAAATTGAGCAATGTCTTATGTTAACATTTTTTGGCAAATTAGAGTTTGTTTTTCCATTTGTTGATTGCATGGTTCGTTATTGGCTAAGTGAAATGTTAATTTGCAATCAATATGTTTTACTTATCGATGTACAAAGTTTTAGATATTAAAGTCTCAGAGCCAAAAAATGGCAATTAAGCATAAAAACAAATATATATATCAAATTCCCCGATATGATGTACATTTTAAAAACATCGCATGTGAATGTGATTGAATTGAAGCAAATGACAGCATTTGTGAATAGCCCAGAGATATTAGAATCAAAAACGCAGTTTTGACGTGAGCACTACATGTTTCAGCAATTCCTTGCCATCATCAGGTGAGACTAAACCAAGTGGGTAGGGGAGAGTCTTTAAATATAAAATCACAGAAGTCATCGAATTAAAATCACTAGCCATGAAGTCACAAAATCAATTGTAAGTCACTTGCAATGAAGATAGATAGCGGTTACAATCAATCAGAACAATAAATTACAAATCTAATAATATGTTGACGGAGCTTGCCCTTTCATTCATGCGAGTGTTCAAGTCAGACTTCTTAATTAAAATCGATTCCAGAAATCTAGGGTATTCAGTACATGCAACGATTTTGAAGTTCTCTTTCTTTGGCGAATGAATGTGCATGTTGATTTCTGTAGGGGTCAGATAAGCTTTCAAATGTTCATCGATTCTAGTAATAAAATGACGGATAGAGCTGCCCACGTAACACTTGTCGCAGTGATCACAGGTGTATTTGTACACAACATTGGATTTTAAATCGGGCAATACTCTATCCTTGTTGGAGAAAAAGTTACTAGTTTAGAGGGTTTTGAAAACCGGACGATTTTGATGTTAGGCTGTTCCTACAGTTTTCGATTCCTGCAAATCTCCAAAAGTGTGAGTCTCTTATTAGAAAGACACAAACTATGGCTCTGAAAGATGAGTTAAAGTGAGCTAAAAGTGACTGTGATATAAAAGAGGAGAACCTGCAGTTTCTCCTCTTTTATAGCACAGTCTTTTACTGAGACTGAACGGATCCTCTATCAGACCATCATGAGGCACCATTTGCTAAAATTAGGCAAAACTATCCGTGGTGTTCACCAGAAAAAGCTTAACTCCTTGACTTCAAATAATGTAAGAGATGAAGTTGCTGATCATTCAGCTTCTCTGTCAGTGATTAATCTTTCTGAAGACGGCTTCACAAATGAGGAAATTCAGATATTGAATCTTGGATTTTCTATGTCGTGGCCAAGGGAAAAGATTTCCATTGACCAAGTGAAAGCTGAAGCTGAGACTGTCTTCTGTCAGACTGCTAATAATTCCTCTCTTACTGAAGATACAGTGAATACTTTGAAGCACAAATTTCGAGGTACTTTCAAGTCCTACTTTTCACGTCATAGAATTTCCAAATACTGGAAATCCAAACTGAAGATATTTCGAAATTTGTCTGCGCGTAAACACTTATACATAAGCAAGTTTGACAAAGGTAATGGAGTTGTCATAGAAAAACGCAGCTCTTATGTGGAGAAGATGACCACTCTACTCAGTGAGAGCGATGGCTTCAAACCTTACTCGTATTGTGCCCGGTCGAAAAAGGATCCGTTTATCCTCGAAGAGGATAGATTTACTCGCAAACTGACTCAAATGAAGACGAGAGGCTTGATTTCTGATGCTGATTTCAAGGCTGTTAAGCCGGTTGGTTCACAACCGGCCAGACTTTACGGTCTTCCCAAAATTCATAAAAAACAGGGATGACTCTCCTTATCGTCCGATTTTGAATATGATCAATTCGTATCCATCCAAATTAGCTAAGTGGTTGGACAACGTCTTAAAGAGTTTATCCCAAAAGAGTTTACGATCAAAGATTCTTTTGAGTTTGTGGATTCTCTGAAAAAAGAAAGCTCAGAGCATGCACAACTTATTAGTTTCGATGTGAAAAATCTTTTCACGAGTATTCCGATAGAGGATACGATTGATCATGTTATTTCTATCATCAGTGATGAGCAAATTCCAGTCAGCAAACAAGCTCTTCGTGACCTTTTGAAATTAGCCTGCACAATAATCTTGTTTTCATTCAATGACAAACTATTTGTACAGATAGATGGGATGTCAATGGGATCGTGTCTTGCCCCAACAATGGCTTCTTTCGCCATGGACATGATTGAAGCTCGTATCAAAAATTTCAGCGGTTCTATGCCTAGGTTCTACAAACGCTATGTCGATGACATTTTTTACATTTTTGAGAAAAATTCTAATGTGTCTGTATTTCATGATTTCCTGAACTCTATTCACCGTGACATTAAATTCACGATAGAGCAGGAAGTCAATGAAAGCATTGTGTTTTTAGACACCAAAATTACCAAAAGCGGAGATGCCTTCGATATCGCTTGGCATGTGAAAGAAACGAATAGTGGTATTTATATTCCTAATTCTGCCTATGCTCCCAAGTGCTATCGCTTGGCAGCTATGAGCTCTCTTTTTTACCGTGCCCTGAAATTGAACTCGAATGCTGATAATTATCAAGAATCGGTCTCAATCTTTCAAGCTCTTTTTCGAAAAAATGGTTTTTCAGACATGACTATAGCCAATGTAAGAGAAAAGGTTGAGACAAGACACAAAGCCAACAATGTCGAACGCTCCGGTGATGATGACCAGAAATCTATTGCTTGGAGCTTTCCCTTCATTGCTGAGAGTGAACAGAATCAACTTTCGCGTGTAAAAGATAAGCTTTTACCGCCTAGCATCAAAATTCGTCCGGTTTTCAAAACCCTGAAAACTACTTCAGTATCTTCAGTAAGAGAGGAATTATTAGCAGTCTGACAGAAGACAGTCTCAGCTTCAGCTTTCACTTGGCCAATGGAAATCTTTTCCCTTGGCCACGACATAGAAAATCCAAGATTCAATATCTGAATTTCCTCATTTGTGAAGCCGTCTTCAGAAAGATTAATCACTGACAGAGAAGCTGAATGATCAGCAACTTCATCTCTTACATTATTTGAAGTCAAGGAGTTAAGCTTTTTCTAGTGAACACCACGGATAGTTTTGCCTAATTTTAGCAAATGGTGCCTCATGATGGTCTGATAGAGGATCCGTTCAGTCTCAGTAAAAGACTGTGCTATAAAAGAGGAGAAACTGCAGGTTCTCCTCTTTTATATCACAGTCACTTTTAGCTCACTTTAACTCATCTTTCAGAGCCATAGTTTGTGTCTTTCTAATAAGAGACTCACACTTTTGGAGATTTGCAGGAATCGAAAACTGTAGGAACAGCCTAACATCAAAATCGTCCGGTTTTCAAAACCCTCTAAACTAGTAACTTTTTCTCCAACAAGGATAGAGTATTGCCCGATTTAAAATCCAATGTGGTGTACAAATACACCTGTGATCACTGCGACAAGTGTTACGTGGGCAGCTCTATCCGTCATTTTATTACTAGAATCGATGAACATTTGGAAGCTTATCTGACCCCTACAGAAATCAGCATGCACATTCATTCGCACATTCATGTACATTTCGTATATATTGAAAATCGGTTCTCAATTCTCTTCAATATATTGACTCATTTAAGGACTCCGAAATTCGATCAACTTACCGTCAACCTAAGTCGATGATCTCCATATTATCAAGAAAGAACAAAAATGCCATTCGTGGCATCCAGCGTTGCAATGATTCCCATTGTAAAACTTGTGACATCATTACGCCTGGTTCTTCCATTTCTTTCCATACCAAAAGATGGTCAAAAGCACGTCAACATACATCAAAACATTTCATGCTGGCCTCTAATATTGTGTATAAGCTCGAAATATAGGACAGACTGGCAACATATTTAGAAAGCGCATGACACTTCATCGCCAGCAGATATCTGACCCGAAGTACTCTATATTGAAAGTTAGCAAACACATAGCTACTGTATGTGCGGCAAGGATTTTTCTGCAACTCCTTTTTATCAGTTACCACCTAGTGCTTCTAAACTAGAAAGGAAGCGCAAAGAATCTGTTTATTCATAAATTTCTCCCTACCCTTAATGCATAGTTGATTTTGAATTCCTTTTCATCTACTCAGGTATTTATCATTGAATGTAAATTGCTTTTCTATCAGTTGTATGCATAGATGCCTTGACAAGCAGCCAAGCTGCGAAATATATCGGCATAGGCATAAACGTAAACCTGGTTGATTTTGATTTTACAATATATATATATATATATATATATATATATATATATATATATATATATATATATATATATATATAATACAAAAACAGAGTAATCAAAATGGAAATAATATAAATAGTAGAAAACTCAGGAAAAAGTCATTATATATGGCCATGGGCACAAAAATGGCCCCTACATTTGCTATTCTTGTAATGGGTTTCTTAGAGGAAAAGCTTTATCACACTGTGAGAGAAATGTATAATAATGATATCTCTTCAAAAATTATAGCGAGGTGGACTCGCTACATTGATGATTGTTGGATTGTGTGGGATCGTAGCTTTGGCTGTATAGAAGAATTTTGTGCGATTTTGAATAACTTACATGATAACATAAAATTTACAATGGAATGCAGCGAAAGTCAGATGCATTTTTTAGACGTTCAAATTTACAAACACAACAATAAATTAGAATATGACATTTATAGAAAGGTCACCGACAGTCAAAGCTATGTCCCTTTTACCTCTGCTCATCCGAAGCATATCTTATTAAATATTCCTTTTGTGTTAGCGAGACGTATTTATACGATTGTTTCTAATAATGACAGGAAGGCAGTTCAATTAGCGACTCTAAAATCCAGTTTGCTAAAATTAAAGTATCCATCAGATCTTATTGATAGTGCATTTTCCCGTGCTTCTCGTTGTGATACCAGAATTGTAGAGAAGTTTGATAATAAAGCTATTCCTTACATTTGTACATTTAATAAAAATAACCCCAACGTTTTTGCAAATGTGATAAAACCTGTTTCCGACAGCTTGAAATTGATAACCCCTTTCCAGGATCGTAAAATCTTCAGATCATACCGTCAACCCCCATCTTTGCTCAGAATTTTAAATAAGAATTATCGCCCTACTATTACCGGCGTCTCTAGATGTGGGGACCCACGCTGTGGTTGTTGCGATTTTTTGATCACGGGCACATCTATCAACTTAAAGTGTGGCAATTATACCAGGACTTTTTCTATCAAGAAGAACTTGAATTGTTTGTCCAAAAATGTCATTTATATTTTGAGATGTAGATCTTGCAATGAGTTTTATGTGGGGCAGACTGGCGATTTATTTAGAAACAGACTGACTGTCCATAGACAACATACTTTTCATGCTAACTACAGAATTTTAGAGGTTAGCAGGCATATAGCTGTTTGTGCGAACGGCATGAATCCCATGTTTGAGGCTGCTCCCATCTACCAATTACATCCAGGCGCCACTCGAATAGAGCGCGAACTAAAAGAAAAAGCTATGATCAAGCTCCTTCATCCCACATTGAATGAACGATCACCTTAAGTTTATTTCTATGTATTATTTTATATTATGTGCTATTGATTTCAAATACATTCATTTTCCATGAATAGCCTGCATCAACAGGTGAAACCGGTTGGAAATTAAGTTAATGACTTTTTCCTGAGTTTTATACTATATATATATTATATATATATATATATATATATATATATATATATATATATATATATATATATATATATTATATTTATCAAATCTCAACAGATGTCAAAAAAAAATATATATATATTACATATATATACTACATATATATATATATATATATATATATATATATATATATATATATATATATATATATATATATATATATTAATGTTCATGTAAAAAACTAGAAAAATTCAGACATGAAATTCCATTAAGTGATTCCATTAAATTCCATTATCTGAGCCGATTTTCAAATGTGACATTAAATATAGAAGCAAGTTCACTATATACTATAGTATAGAAGAGATAGAGTAGGTTTTAAAATTTAAAGTCTATGATTGGCGTGATATTTGACATGAACCACCTTGTAAATGCTATTTTGCATTGGCCAAGATATATTTTCGCCTGTGTCGGCATGTAGAAATAATTTCTGACTTTTTGTTCAAAAGATTTTGGCCTCTATACATCAAGATATGATATTTTTCTGATGTGCATAGATAGTACCGTCTCGTTCCACATTTGTAGGGTGTTGATTGTTGAAGTATCATCCATTTGATTTCATACTCTTTATCATTATCGTTTAGATCCCAAATATGTTTTGACAGAGCTGTTTCATTTTTTGCATCTAATATTTGTAAAAGACTTTTTGTGATTGCGGTACCTTTCTTTAAATTCATTTTCGCATTGGCCGATATATACTTTTTCATTTGACTGTTGCTTGGTAAACCACTCATTTTTGAAGACAGTTTCCGTCCAGGGGGCACAATTGTTTAGTTCTGCAGTTGCATTTATTGTTGTTATTGTTATTTTCATTACTTCTTACATTGTTCAGGATTCTTGAATTATGATTTTTTATGATGGTGACCACATTAGGCATGCAACAATAGCTGACTTCGACAGTATTCTTGTTAAAAAGTTCGTGATACTTATGTTGTTGATGAAAGTGTTAACTGATCAAATTCAAAAAACGCTTGCCGACGTTTGTTTTCACATTTAAGTAGTATGGAGGATTAAACCAAATAACCTTTCTTTTTCTTCTATTTGATGCTTTGTTTTCTTGAAAGCAAAGTTCTTTTTTAAAACCACTTCTGGTCAGAGCTCTTTGATAAAATGGTTTTGTCAGGTTGAATTCTTCAGCATCGCAAGATAGATTCGATAGTCTGTTTTCGATCATGTTTGGGATTTCTTTTATAATTGTAGGTGGGTGATTTGATTTCACGTTGATATAAATTGGGTTTTGATCTGGTTTGTTATACGGTTTATACTTTCCACTTTGTAGATCGAAGTATGCGTCCAAAAAGTCTGTTGATTTGATATTACATTCAACAGTAATTTTGCATGCTTTTGAAAGATTTTTATCACTTCTTTTCTTTCTTTATCAGCGGATGGCCCGGAAGCATTTCTAAGAATACCTAAGCCGTCATCTCTGAAGAGACCAATGTTATCCAAATCGGTTGCTTAACTCATGCAAAAGGTAAAGACCCACCAATTCACAAATTTCTGCACCATCAAAGCTTCCCATTGTGACATCGAAGCAGCCATTGTTTTCCTGTTTTGCCCATGTATCAGAATAATCAAATAGGAGAGATCTTCGAGAATGCATGATTGCTTCAATTTATATATACATGTATATATATATATATATATATCATTGAGTCCGCCTTCACTCGTGCATTGTCAAAGCCACTTGAGTTACACCGGAGGCAGGACTAATGATATTGCATTTGTTTCTTCTTATAATAAGAATAATCTCAATATATATGAAAAAGTGATAAGACCGATCAGCAGCAGCCTATCATTAATTGATCCTTTCCATAGGTACAATGTTTTACGATCGTTTAAGCAACCTCCAACGTTGTATAGATTGCTGAAGACGAACTACCGTCCTACTATTGAGGGTGTTACAAAGTGAGGAGACGCTCGATGTTGCTGTTGTCCTACTCTTATAACCGGGAAAACCATAGATCTTAAGGTTGGCAACAGGGCTGTGGAGCCGATGCGTTATCTCATCGGCTCCGGCTCCACGACACTGATGTGAAAGGCTCCGGCTCGGCTCGGCTCCGGCTGCGACTTCAAATTCAGGTTCTATCTATGCTGGTTATCCTGGATCCATTGAACGGGTTTTTTGGATAACGGTGTGGCCTTTAAAGGCTTGCTACAATCATCAAATTAGTTTTCATTAACAAGCAACGACTTAAGTTAATAATAAAAATAGATAATAGCCTAATATAATGACAAATAACATACTTGTCATATATTTTTGCATGAATTGACTATCTCTGAAAGATAAAATAAAGTTATAGCCTGGATTGGTTAAATTAGATAAAGATCTCCCGCACTGGCTAAATATAAATTGGCCTAGCCTGCAACCAGTCTACTACGAGGCTACATTAAATAAGACCACATGAGTGTTGATGATGTACCTAATTAGCCGTCACAGGGGCCGAATAGTAGTATAGGTTTTTTAACAAAGCTTGAATATGAAACTGGATAGCGTATGCCTCTAAATAGCCTATATGGCCTGTATCTACTCGAACATGGAAAGGGTATCGGCTATATAGCCAAATATACCGTATCAATAAAGATATCAATTGCTTTATTGAATATTAAAGTGTATATAGGCTAGCTTAGGTTGTTATTGTTATTTGTTATTGCCTTTATTCAATAGTCTGTTGGTCCATGAATAATATGATCGGTGGGTAGCCCACGATTCATCATCTGTAGAAATTGTAATTTAGACAGCCTCATTGCAGTGTAGGCTAGAAATGTACAATTGAAAATTATACTTAAAAAAATTAAAAATATCTAATTTAGGACAAGTTTTGTAATTCTATGCAGCATACTTAATAAGTTAAGGCCTAACTTACATTATATTAATTTCGTATTTTTCATTATGGCGTAAAGTTGCACTAAATAATTCATTAATGATTCATGTATATTATTATATTCAATTTATGTATAACACATTACCACTATTCCTCTGATGATGGTTAGGCTGATGAAACTGAACTCGGAGTATCACACAGTATGTTGCAGGGTGCTATACATAATAAAAATTTGACTGCGAGCACCGAGCAGAAATCCCATCTACTTTGCTAGCTTTCGAATGCGCGTGCGGTTTAATGTCACAGACAATAGAAAAGGGAGGTCAAAAGGCGCCTTTATTGAGAGCGTCTCAGTCTTTTTTTATTGTTTACATATAAGTCAGCATGATATCAGCATAAAGTGTTGACAGACGGAAAAAATAATAATGAAAATTCTCGAAATCCACAGGTCTATGATATTTGGGGAAATATTATTACACGATACGGCTCTTGTGCAGTCCTCCCCCCTCATTTTTTCTCTGGTCAAAAGATGCAGCACCATTGGATGTCCGTTTCAGCATCACCGGTTTGAGTGAAGCATTCCGTGCTGTTGTAAAAATCTACGTGGGTAATTGCGATGTCATGGTCGCAAACTTTGTCAGCAAGTCAACATTGTAATTTGCCTTCGGGTTTTTCGCATTGAAATATACCCTTTGAATTTTGAAGTCAAAGGAAATTCATTGTGAATGAGGTGCCTTTAAAATAATAGGGCGCTACTAGAAGTGGCTGGGTCGCTTATTGCTATAGCCATGTGAGGACTTGTAGTCAGGTCATTTGTGTGAGTGTGAAGAGTTCCCTCCAATCAAAATTGATGAAATTGAATAATCGATTGTTTTGAAAAATCTAGGTGGGGGGACTGCACAAGAGCCTACAATACAATCTAAGGAAATTGGCATTGTCACAGATGCCAGTAGCTTCTGCCAGTAGCCATACCGATAGATGATAGCCTACATAGTAACCGTATTAGATTTAAGACATTGCGCAAGTAATGTAGCTATATTATCTTTGCTGACTGAACTGGAAATGTGTACATAAATGACTGGCGACTTGTCTCTAGGAATCTACAATCATCTAGTTAGCATGCATATAACAAGTCTTCAAATTAATGGATTTTGGAGAATACGTTGTCAATATGGAAATTAGTCTCACGAAACATATGCAATAAAAAAATATTACACATGTGTGTAAATATATAATAAATATAATACAAAAGAAGGCGGCAACTGCAAAGAAAGATATCGTGGAGGACAGATCATTGGTATACTTAAAAGACATCTTTAGATTTCAAATGATTTAATTTTTTTATGATGCCAATTAATAACTTTCAAAATTCTAGATTTATATCAAAGCTCAAACTATCGGAGCCGGAGCCGGAGCCTTTGTGATAAATCGGCTCCGGCTCCGACCAAAACCATCGGCTCCTTAAGGCTCCGGCTCCGGCTCGGCTCCGGCTCCACAGCCCTGGTTGGTAATGCTAGGATGACTTTTCATATAAAAAAGAATATGAACTGTCTATCCAGAAATGTCATTTACATCCTCCGCTGTAAAGGTTGTAACGAAATTTATGTGGAACAGACTGGGGATTTTTTTCGTAGTAGACTGACTGTTCATAGACAGCAAATCAATAATGAACAATATAGGATCCTTAGTCTTAGTGCTCATATTGCCATGTGTTGTAGAAATCTTCCGATGACTTTTGAAGCTGCGCCAATATATTAACTGCATCCATCTACGAATCGTTTGGACAGAGACAAGAAAGAGCAGTATTTTATTTCTATGCTTAAACCTAATTTGAATGCAGCTTCATAGATTTTGTATGTATTTTAGTTTATTTAGTTTTAAATAAATCATTCCTATGAGTAGCCTTCCAAGAAGAAGGTGAAACCGGTCGGGAATACTGACTTTTCCTTGAGTTCTCCTTTATATATATATATAAAAAAAATAATGCCCATAGTATTTTTGGAGAATTGAAAACAATTCGAGTTTAGAGCGCACGACATGTTTCGGTCATTCTCACAATGCCATCTTCAGGTGAGCAACAGTATGTACAGCATAAAATTCATGGAGCTTCCCCGTTCATTCATCAGGTTATTGTCCGACTTCTTTAATAGAATAGATTGCAGATGCCAATTCTATTCTGGAATCTATTCTATTAAAGAAATCGGACAATAACCTGATGAATGAACGGGGAAGCTCCATGAATCTATGCCTAAATTTGTAGTTGTAAATAGCATTGATTTTATTTCATGATTGTACGAGTGTATCTTACTGTGACTGCTGTGAATGACCAATTCATTGATTTTAGCGATTGATTTTAGCTTTGAAATGTGATCATATCATCCGATGTAACTGTGGATTTTATATTTAAAGAGACTTTTATGCTGTACATACTGTTGTTCACCTGAAGATGGCATTGTGAAAATGACAGAAACATGTTGTGCGCTCTAAAATCGGGAAAATCAGCAAGCAGCTGTTAGAAAGATATAACAATGAAATCTACATTGAATGAGACTCTACAGAACTTTTACAATGGAGAAATTCAACGATGGTCATTGAATGGTTCAAAAAGATTCCAGACAAGAATGATTCCAGCTTTATGAAGTTTGATATTGTTGACTTCCACCCATCGATTGATGAAAACCTTCTTTCAAAAAGTATTGACTTCGCCAAGTCCTTAAACCAACATTTCCGAAAAAGATGTAAATGCAATCAATCATGCGAGAAAATCGTTATTATTTAGCAAGAACACACCATGTATAAAAAGAAACAGCCACTTATTCGATGTTACTCAAGGCAGCTTCGACGGCGCCGAGGTATGTGAACTTGTGGGACTTTTTCTTCTTCACCAAATGGCCATCCGATTTGGAAAGGAAAATATAGGCTTGTATAGAGATGAAAGATCGTGCAAGAAAAGACTTGATAAAAATCTTCGGTGATTTAGGATTAATAATAACTGTCGAATGCAATCTCAATTCAACTGATTTTCTAGATGTATACTTTGATCTAAGAAATCATTCATATCGACCCTGCAACAAACCCGGCAATACTCCGTTATACATTCACACGAATTCAAATCATCCAAAGACAATAATCAAGCAAATTCCTAAAATGATTGAAAAAAAGACTATCAAATCTATCCTCCAATGAAACCGAATTTAATAACGCAATATATTTTTGTCATTAATTCAGAAACATTTCCCATGACATCACAAATATCATGAAATTTTCAACAAAAATAATTTGAAACTCAGTTGTATGAGTAACATGAAAAATATAATACAAAATCACAACTCAAAAATTCTACATAAAGCAACAGAAAATGTAAAACAAAATTCTAATTCATGTAACTGCCGCATCAAAGAAAAATGTCCATTGAACGGGAACTGTCTACAGAAATCAATTGTTTGTGAGGCTAATATTACTACAGAAGGACAAGAATAAGAATTTTTATAAGCCTACAGATAGATTTAACTAGGTTCCTTTTCATTCTGGGCACCCGCATCATGCTCTTAAGAATACTCGTATGCCATATAATCTTGCTAAAAGAATAACTAGAATTGTATTAGAAGAAAATAACAGAACTAAAAGGTTAAATGAGCTTAAAGATAACTTGTTGAAATCTAATTATGGATGTGCGAAGGAGATTTCAAGACAAGATATCGCAATCATAAAAAGTCGTTCATGAATATCAATTATATGAATGAAACTTCACTATCAAAATATGTATGGACTCTCAATGACCAAAGTGTAAACTATGAAATTAAATGGAAAGTTGTACATTGTAGCAAGCCCTATTCCTGCGGTGATCGGCATTGCAATCTTCGTCTCTCAGAGAAATATTTCATAGCCACTTCAAAAGAAAGCAATCTCCTCAATAAGGAAAATGAAATCGTCTCAAAGTGTAGACATCGAAGAAAATTTTTATTATCAAGCCTCAAGCCACAATCTACATCCATACCTTGAACATTTGAATTTCATAGTGTATCTTCAGTTTTTTCTGTAGAAATATCTTCTTGTTCACTGCGGTCTGATGATCGGTTGTACTCCATCCGTGAAACTAATATAGTATATAGTAGTATATAATATATGCAGTGAACTTGATTTAACTTTCTTGAATTTGTAATGCTCTATTATTGCTAATAGTATTGAGCACTTTGAAAACAATTATTAGAACAATATCTACTTGATATACTTCTCTCTCTCTCTCTATATATATATATATACAGTAATACCTCGATATGTCGCCATCATCCGTTCCAGGTAAATTATTGGCGAGAAGCGAGGGTGGCGAGATAAGGAGGGAGTAAAATTTCCACAGTCGTGTTATCAATTATTTGTTTGTAATCAAGTATCGTACGTATGTAGGCCTTTATGTATACCAATATGCATTGTCACTAACAAATGGTCTTATCTTACGTAGATGAACATAAATTTACAAATCCATTATCATTTGCATCTATAAGGATAACACATCATATGTATGTAAAGATCATTTGCAAGTATTATTATCTTTATATACATGCAGATGTTGGTAACACAAATGCAAAGTGAATATGCGATAAGATGCAAACCATGAATAAATCTATAAGAAACATAACGAAACAAAATCAAAACAATCATTTAGCAAATCATTGGTGAGTGAAAAAATCCATTATTGATGATTGTTTTAGAGAAGAAGAACCGAGGCAACTAATTCGTCTTTTTATATAGCAGTCTTTCGACATCATCACTTGTTGTCGTATCAGATTGTTCAAAATAGCGTAACAGTGTATCAATAGCTTCATTTGCTTTGCCATTTGTTATGCGAGTTGATATCGCATCTTCTCCATCTTGAATTTCGAGATCATCGTCACTCTCTTCCCCACTCACAACCTTTATGATCTCCTCGTCGGTCATCATTTCGCAATTGGTAAGTTCCTTATCAATATTGATGCATTCAGTAGGAGACATCAAGAGCTCGTTCGGTATACGTAATCGCTCGAAGATGTTTCCAAAGTCACGTAGAGAGTGGTCAGTTTCCGTGGTTGCTGCAGCTGATGACCTGACTTCCTCAGTGGAATCATCTACAGGCAAAATTCCAGTATGGCGCCAACAATTGCTGATACAGCTCTCTGTCACAGCTTCCCAACTCAATTTAGTCCACCGCATTGCATCACTGATCTCCACCTTTGTTTGTCGTCCTTCGTCTATGGCGTCAATGTGAAAACGCACCAGATGACGACGGTAGTTGACCTTGAACGAATTGATTATACCGGATTCCATAGGCTGAAGATGACTGGTTGTCGTAGGAGGCAGGAACTCACAACGAATGTCATCCAAATTTTCTGGGATGATGTGACTTGACTTGGTGCATTATCCATCAGTAGTAGGATATGACGATTTTCTCTCACCATTCGTCGATTGAAGGCCACTAGAAAATCTTGCAATATACCACAAACCATCCATGCCTTGCTGTTGGCGTAATAGGCTAATCACAGTATAATTTCGGGTCGAAATGCTTGAAACAGCGAGGGTGGCAGCTCTTACCGATGACAAGTGGCTTCAGTTTGTCCGACCCATCAGCGTTAGCACAAAGTATAACTGAGATTCTATCTTTCGGTTTCTTCATGCCTTTAACAAACTCCTTTGTAGTCAACGATCGATTAGGGAGCATCCGGAAAAATAACCCTGTTTCATCCAGGTTATAGACGTTACGAAGTGATGCGTCTCGAAGTACACATGCGATTTTTTCTCTTCCACGATCGACTGTGCCTGCATCCACACCAGCAGTTTCACCTAGAATGTTCTCACAGGAAATGCCACACCGCATTTTGAACCTCTGTATCCATGCATTTGAATATTGAAAGTTGGTGATACCTAATTGATCACCGAATTGCTTAGCCTTCTCTCGCAAGACTGCTTCTGTAATGACGGCGTTCTGTGAACGAGCTGTCGTAAACCACATCTTAAGAGCCATCTCAAGATTGTCATGTTGCCCTGACCGCATTTTCTTTGTATCCTTTGTTCCATCATTTCTCAGCCTCCTTGCTTGTGATGATATCTCCAACAGTTCTCCTGCTAACTGTTTGACCGAATTTACCACTGAACACAGTTGCAATTTCCTGCTGTGTCTTGGCAGAGTTGTTCAAGTAGTAGACACATATTTCTTTCTTCTGATTAGCGTTAAGGCAGAATAGTTTGCGCTTCGGAGCCATTCCGGCAATCTTTTTCTCAGAATGTTGACAACAAGGTCATATGTGACTCATAACAGGTCGCGCAAGGTAAGACAAGGGAGCTATTGTCTGATTGGACGAGCACATTGACAAATCAAATGAATTTGTTTGCAAATCAGATGACATTATTCGACGAGGCGACATAGCGAGGGAAAATTTAACAGACTCATATAGGATTCGGTCTCAAATTTACTTGGCGAGGGCGAGCGGCGAGGGTGGCGACTTAATGAGGTATATAACATGGTAGGAAATCCGTCCTGGTGCATAAAGTGGCGAGAGGCGAGGTTGGCGAGATAACGAGGGGCGAGATATCGAGGTATTACTGTATATATATGTATGTATATATATGCATGACCATTTTCCTAAGTCTGAAAATTTCAGAATCGTCGGTCAGTACAAATGTCCTTTCATTCTGGAAACTATTTTATCAAAAGCAGATAGCTATGCACTGTCAAATGAACGGAATGGTTCTCACGAGTTACTTCTGAACTTGTAGCCTGAGACACGTGTTTGATTGACATTTGTGAAATCCATTTACTTTTGCCCACTGGTTCCTTTTACGTATATAAAGATTGCGATTTAACCGTATTGTTTCTCTCCACTGAAGATGTTGCCTTTGAAGCAATGAAACTAGTCTGGCAGAATTATTGTTTTTTCTCGCAGTGAAAAGTCTGGGTGCAATATGCTACATATATATATATATATATATATATATATATATATATATATATATATATATATAAAACCACGATGAAAATCATCCGGGAAAATGCAATGAAAAAATGAAAAACTAAACTGATAACTAAAAATGCCTGACCGGTTTCTGCCTGTTACAAGCTTCTCAAAGGCATAAACTGATTTTATTAGCAAACATTATTAAGAATATCATCTAAAATCATAGAGCTCAAAAAATGTACATGCATTCCATGTAGAATAGAAATATCTACCTAGCATGAAGTCCTCAAATGAAAAGATATCTGAAAGAACTCAATGAACAAAAAAGAAATTAGTGCGATTAAGGTCAAAGTTCACGCTATGTTCAATGATGGATTAATAATTTTGATACACATTTTTTCTTTTCCTTCACGATATAGTCTTGTGCAGTTGGAAGGCAACTTTAAAATTGGCATGACATATAACATAGGATTACAGCTATGTGCACAATTACAAATGTGTCTACTTAAGTAGTAAGCAAAACTCCACTTCTGGACCGCGCAAGATGGCGGCCATCGCTGCGTCCCCCCCCCTCTGGCACGGCAGAGTGTCGTGGTCGGCCGCCGTGGTGCTTCGTGTCTGAGTCCCCCCCCCTCTGGAACGACAGAGGTTGTGGTCTGTCGTGGTGTGCCGGCCAGGTGGGTCCACGTTCACAACATGTTCGCTGACGTCCCCCCCCCCTCTGCAACGACAGAGTGTGAGACTCGGGTGAGTTGGTCCGACCGCCTGGTTGACGTGGGCGACCGTCTAGGTTGACGTGGGCGACCGCCAGGATTAGTCTTGAGGCTATAGTGTGTGATGTTTTTGGTGTGTAGCGTCCAAACGAAGCATCGGATGAGAAAACGGAGGCCAGATTCGGAATCTACGTGAAATTTTGGGTTAGGAAGGATGTTTCCAGCGAAATCTGAGAGAAAAAATTTTCGGCTGACGTCCCCCCCCCCTGGACAGCTTGCTTCCAGTGGACGGATTTTGTCGTGCGATAGCTCGTTTGAAAGCTAAGAGTGAGACAAATTCAGTGAAAGAATCGGCTTGTTCGTATCTGCCTTCGTTTAGATGTGAGACGCCATTTAAGATTTTGGGACATTGGTGAAAAACGACAGAGTTAGAATTTGGGACGTTTTGGGCTGTAGCTTCAAAACGAACTATCGGATTGGTAAACGGATGCCAGATTTGGAATCAACTTGATGTTATTGTCCAATGAGGATCATCATCCAATGAGAATCAAGCATTTCTTTATAAATAGCGAGCCTTCCACAGTGAGAATCATTCCATCGTTGAATCACACGAGTGACGGACGCACATTTTCTCTCTCTCTCTAGTTCCCTGTTCTATTATCCAACTAAAATGGTAAGTCGCTACTTCCCTCCCTCTCCTCCCTTGAACGTAAACTTAATACAATCTTTTTTCATTTTCAGGCATCTACTCCATCTGCTGCACTAGTAGGACAAAATGGCGGTCAAACGTTACAAGGTTCGCTACGGTCAGATCATCTACAACTGAGGCCAGTGGAAGAAACATCCAAGGTACATAATCCTACACCGCTACAGCGTAAATTTAAACAAGCCTTGCGTTATGATGATCATAGCGTAGTACTCCAAACGGGAATGCTCCCTTCCACGGATGTCAAGATAATGCACAATCAGTATGGGGACTACATACTGATCCCCGTGAGTCCATACATTCGCCACCAACTTGATATTATTGAGGAGTACGTGACATTAAATATGGACATTCCTACTCCTCTTGCTCAAGAGTGGAAGGCGAGAGATGACAAGGATACTCCCTATAGAAAGATTTGGGATGGTAATCACATTTGCCTACCGGTATCACATTGGTGTACTTACTATAAGAAGGAGGGAGATCATTCAATACCCATCAGATGTGATGAGCTCGGAGAAGGTACTTGGGATATCCTTTTCAAAGTGAATGGGCTATATTATGGTCGACACAAGGATAATAAAATAGCCTCTCTCTCCATGCATATGGAATCCATCCTATATATTCCGAAACCACCCAACGTGGACGACATAATTGATCAAATCCTTAACAGCAGTGGTACGAAGCGCAAGTCGGAGAAGAATGCTACATCAAAACGCAAATCAAAGAAGGAGAATTGCTAGTCCTTTCCTAACTCTACCCTATGACAATTCGCTTATGTGCTTTGAGTGTCGTAGACGTGGTCTTATTAGATACATTTTACTTCTTCGTTGCCATCATATCATTTGTGTATTTTGTCGTGAAAAGCATCGATGTAATTCTTCATTTTGTAATATGTTATAGAACGTTTCCTTAGATGTGTAAATTTCCGTTTTAGGCTTCTATCATCATTTTTATGGATTGTGAGGGTGAACCTGTACAGGAGCTCAGTGCTATTGCTATGAACAATTGGACATATCAGATTGTTAGTGTCTATCATCAACATGCCAACTGCGATCCCAATGTTGATCAATGGGCGAGAAAACACATTCATGGACTTAATCTGAAATATTTGCAAGACTATGGCTTTTCTTGTGAGAGTGCTCTTCTTATTGACTTTAAACGATGGTTAGCTGCTTTCAATGTTATACGCATCTTTTGTAATAATCCTGGTAAGGAGAGGAAAGTATTTCCCAATCTAATCATTGATGATATTTTGCTCCCACCTTGGGATAGTAGAGTGAATCAACATTATCATGAAGTCACAAAACGTTTTAAGGATTTGTGTGTTCCTATTTTGTCTGTTCGTTGTAGTAGCTACGTTCATAACCAATGCTTCTTTCCTCCTTACCTCAACACTGCCAAAGTCCTGTATGGTTATCATTGCTCGCTGTATGATAGTTACCAGCTGTATCTATTTTATCTCTTTCAAACCATTGATTTATAATGCATGCTTGTTACCATTATTCAATAAATGTTACTATGAGAAGAGTTGTTGTTTTCATGCAATGGATGGGTTAGATAAAGGGCGATCATGTCTTTCTCAAACGACTGCGGAACATTACGTTTTCATAGGCAAAGTTTAAAAGGAGCTGTTCAAGATTATGTGATAAAATTTCATAAAGATGAGACCGACATCGAAGCAGTGGTCGATGATGCTAGCACTCTATTTCTAGAGTTAATGAATACATTCTCTGATAGCATTATCATGGCGCGATTAGTTGCGAAAATTAAGTTTAGTCATTTTGGAAAGGAAGAGGTGGAAAGTCGCTCTTTCCATTTTGCTTCTTATTCAATGGAAGTGGTAGATCACCCCCAAGAATTTTTTAAAAGACATATGATAAAAATTGCTGAACGTCTTAACGCATTTAACCATCATGGTAGCAGTCTAGTGATTGAAGCGATTTCAGATATTCACATTCAACTTTCCATAAAGAAAAATTGAAAATGCAGTGGTACTTGATTGTAGCTCAACTGGTTTTCGAGCTATGTCTGCTCACTCTCGAAGTATATTCCTTCTGTACATGCGTCTATTATTTAGAAAAGGCTAGCAAATTCATATCTTCAAAAAGACTTGCTATAGACATCAGTAACGGTGAAACTATGTGTTGCGATGTATGTAAGCGAAAGGATGGAAATGAAAAGCGCATCTTCAAGAGATGTAAGCATGCTTTTTGTCAACGCTGTTTCATACGTAATTGCATTCAACTTTGCCAATGTAACCACTGTGACATTGCTCATTTCGAGTGTCACTTATGTCGCAATAGTTAGTACCTATGCAAATGTGGTAAAGATAGGTTTTAGCAAAGACTAACACGGAAAATGGCGAAACGTAAAATGACGAAACGTAAAAGTCAAAAGTTTTCTTCAGCCATTCAAGCTCTCCGACGAATGAAAGCAAATCAGCGATACAATGCTATACGACATGCTAACGATAAATTCATTTGTGAAATTATTTCTCATGTGAGGAAGTTGAGGACGAAGAAATTAGCGCCAAAACAACGAAAGTTACTTAAGCGATATGCTACGAAATTGCGTTTCATCTCCAATCCTAAAGTCGCCCTTCAAAGAAAGAGGAAAACTCTAACACAAAAGGGCGGTTTCCTTTCAGCAATACTTCCAATGATAGCTCCTGCCGTGGGCAACCTATTGGGAAATATCTTTGGCTCTAAGCGTTAATTATGCAAATGTTGAGTCTCAAAGTAATAAAATGGATTTCAGACTTCAATGTGATAAAGTTCTGACTGTATCAGGTCCATCTCATGCAGGTAAAACTGTTTTCACGCTGAATTTATTGGATAAAAGAAGGGAGTTGTTTAAGGAACCTATCAATCGAGTGATTTGGTGTTATGGTATTTATCAACCGTCGCTGTTTCAGGAATTGCAAAGTCGCAACTTTATTCGACATGAAGGAATTATTCCAGTGGATAAACTTCAGTCTAATGATGTTGTTGTATTGGATGATTTATTAAAAGAAAGTAAGAATTCAAAAGATGTTACAGATATGTTCACTCGCGCAGCACACCATAAAAGGTGTTTTATCATCTATATTACACAAAATTTGTTTCCTGATGGAAAAGAAGCTCGTACACGAAACCTGAATACACACTATTATGCTATTTTCAAGAATCCGCGAGATAAAAGTCAATTTGAAATTTTAGCGCGACAAGTTGCACCCAGAGGATCAAAAGCCTTAATTGAAATTTTTCAAGCAGCTACTGAAAAACCATACGGTTACTTATTCATTGACTTTACGCAAGAGTGTCCGGAAGAATTTAGATTTCGAAGTGATATTTTGAAAACTCCCATGATTATCTACAAACTATGAGTTCTTATTCTCGCATGATTGTTATTCCTCAGGATGAATATGTACAATTGACTGCCATGCAGCAAGTAAAGCAACCTCTTGCAAATCAAATGTATAGGAAAGAAATAGATTATCAGCAAAATGTTCACATCAAAGATCCACATCGTGCTGTATTATTACAATCGGAAACTGTTGAGCAATTGAAAAACTTGAAGAATAAGATGCGTGACTCTGTATCGACTGCTACACCTTTAGCATCTCGCGCACATGCCATATCTCTTTTCAACAGTATTGAACCCCATCTCAATGTAAATGATAGAGGAGAAATCATTACAGATGAAAATAAAGTGATTGATGCTTCACGTTATGAAGACTTGATTCAGTATGCGACACGTAGAAAGCGCCGTCAGGGCTATGTTCCACCTGGTTGGTCATACTTTCTTAAACTATTGAAAAAGCATAATGTGCCAAAATTTGCTTTAAATAATGAGACATTGAAAGAACTTGATTCAACAGTGGCTACTACTCCAATGCTTCAGGCGATGAAAATGCCAACAAATTGGTTTAAGACGTCACCTGCTACATCCCCTCCCACACTCACTAAGCAAACAAGAGGAAGAACTCGACGTAGATCTACATCGCCACTAAAACTGGTAAAAGGAAAACGTAAAACAGCTCCTCCTAGGAAATACATGTTCTCAGACTATTAATATGAAGCAGATGTGTTGCTTGCCATGTAATGAGCCGCCAGAGGTGAATGTCGTTGTCACTTGCACTTGCTGCGCCAGCTCTCATAATGAAACCCCTAAGCAATGTGAACACGATCGCAAAACCGCTAAAGCTAAATGCTGCAGTTGTTGTAAATGTAGAAAGGCAAGAAAGAAAAAAGATGAGAAGGAGGAAAAAGAGTCAGCCGTCATCGACTGAACGTTTGAAGTCAATCTATTATGATGTAAAACATCCGGCAGGATTTGCATCTATCAAGAAATTATCAAAAGCGAGTGGTCTTCCACAATCACAAGTGAAACGATGGTTAAAGGGTCAGGCTACCTATACACTCCACAAACAAGCGAAAAAGAAGTACCGCACCCGCCATTATATTGTTCATGACATCGATGAACAGTGGCAAGCAGATTTGTGCGATGTTGCCTCCATTTCAAAACATAACTCGGGCAATAATTTTATTTTAACCGTCATTGATATTTTCTCGCGTTATGCGTGGGCTCAACCTTTAAAAACTAAAGAAGGGAAAGGAGTAGCAAAAGCATTCCAAACAATTTTTCGAGAAGGTCGCATTCCAAAAAGAATTCAGAGTGATCAAGGAAAAGAGTTTGAAAATCAGCATGTGACAAGATTATTTGAGAGGCATGACATTGAGTTGTTTAGTGTAAAGAGCGCTTATAAAGCTGCACTCGTTGAACGTTTTAATCGCACATTAAAAAATCGTTTGTGGCGACATTTTACTGCCAACTTGACACAAAATTGGACAAAGGTTCTACAAGATACACTCCATGCCTACAATCACTCTATCCATCGTTCTATTGGACTCAGACCAGTAGATGTAAATGCTAACAATGTAGATAAAGTGCGCGAATCATTCCAACGTAAACGCACTCATGTGAAAAGTGATGTGAAAATTGGCGATAAAGTTCGTATCTCAAAAGTGAAAAGTGTTTTTGCTAAAGGGTACCTCCCGAATTGGACAGAGGAGGTATTTACAGTATCAAGGATTAATCAAAAAGACTCTCCGACCACCTACAAGTTGAAAGATTACGATAATGAAGAAATTGAGGGTAGCTTTTACCGCGATGAGATTGAGGTAGTCACTGAAAGTGAAACATATTTGGTAGAGAAAATCATTCGATGTAAAAAACGGCAAGGTGAAGAATGGTGTCTTGTTAAATGGACTGGTTATCCTTCAAGTATGAACTCTTGGATGCGTCGTGCCGACATCTTTCATCTAAGTGATCGACAGTGATTCATGCAAAGTTGTAACTAACAATGTTTAGGGTTTGAGCTATGAATCCAACTGCCTCATTTTATTCACGACCCTCCTACGTAAGTGGTGGAGGACAAATTTACATCGGTGCTCGCCGCCAACGTGGAGGTAGCATACTTGGTGCACTGAAATCTGTTGTAGCACCTCTCATATCCAATGTCGGTAGATCTTTAAAACGAAATGTTTTAAGTAATGCCGTTGGCTTTGCTGGTGATGTTGCTAGTGATCTTTCCAGAGGTAGAAGTTTCAAGAGCAGTTTGTTGAATCGTGGGAAGGAACGCGGTTTAAAAACATTGAAGCAGACCATTGCTGGTGTTACTCAAGGAAAGAAATCACCTAAACGAATGAGAAAAGGAAGGAGGAAACATCGCGGAGCTGGTAAGGTGCAATCTTCAGTCAAAAGGCATTCACGCAAACGTCGCAGAGGCTCTAATCATTCATCAGGCGCTAAACGACGACGCTGCTATAACTTCTAATCATGGAGTGTAAAACTTCCGGTTTTTGTTTGTTCGATCAACAAGCCATACAGACAGATATTCTTAGTTCAAGTATTGTAGATTATCATCCTCGAACAGCTGAGAATGCTGGCCCCATTGAATTTGTTATTCCTGGTGGTAGTGATGACTACATAGATTTGAGTTATGCGATGCTTGATTTGAGGTTTAGAATTCAGCAAGCAGATGGAACTGCTATTGACGATGCACATAAAGTTGGACTGAACAATTTACCATTGACTACATTACTTCGCGATGTTTCTCTAACGATTGGAGAGCAGCAGGTGGAAGGTGGTCAAAGCGATTATCCCTATAAATCATATTTCACTCATGTATCGCAGTTTCATCCAGCAGCACAAAAAAGTCATATGGAAGCCATGGGATGGTACAGAGATGAAGCAGGAAAATTTGATGTTGAAACAAACAGTGGCTTTGTAAAGCGATCTGCTATGATTAAAGATAGTAGAGTATGTCAGCTATATGGTCCGCTGAATTTAGACTTCTTTAGACAGTCAAAGTTTTTACTCTGTAATACCAGCATGCGACTCAAGCTGACATTGAATAAGCCTGAATTTGCGCTGAATGCATTTGCTAAAGTTGACAATTTTAGAATTCATGTGGAAGATATTGCACTTTACATTCGTCGAGTAGTACCGAATCCAAGTGTCATTAGAGGGCATGCTGAAGGTCTTAACCGCCAAAATGCCATTTACCCCGTTCAGCATACAAAGCTTCTCACCTTTACAATTCCGAAAGATCAAAAGAGTTTCATGAAAGATGGCCTCTTTCCATCGGAAGCACCGAAGCTCCTCATGGTGGCAATGGTTGAAAATGATGCATTTAATGGTAATATAAAGAAGAATCCTTTCAATTTTAAACACAATCAGTTAAGTGAAATTGCTTTACGTGTTAATGGTGTGAGTCATCCTGGTCCACCCTACAAACCAGATTTTGCTTCGGATCAATTTATGCGCAGTTATGTTGATTTTATGGATGTCTTTGGCTTTTACAATACGGATGATACCAACGGACTGACTATGAAAGAGTTTAAGAGTGGATATACTATTTATGCATTTGATTTGACTGCTGACAGCGATATTAGTGCACCCTATCGTCAAGCGAACGTGCCTCATAATATTCGTTTGGATTTGACGTTCAAAAGAACACTACCTGAGACGATCAATGTATTAATTTATGCAGTCTTCGATTCAAATATTGAAATTACAAAGTATCGTGACGTGATTCTTCAGTATAATCGTTAATGAGTTGGTTGACTGCTGACGATATTAAGACTAAAGTGCAGCATAATGCAGACGAAGCGACGTTGAAAGCTTTCGATAATGTCTATTCACTCGATACCTTACCACCTGCAGTAAATCACTATCCCATCTTTATTGTGCTAAACACTCATTCACAGAATTTAGGCGGTGAGCATTGGAAAGCGATCTTTATTGGAAAAGACCGACGTGGTGAACTATTTGACTCTCTTGCTCAACCTCCAAATATACCAACACAGCAGTGGTTGAGAAAACATACGCGTCAATATCAGCGAAATGAACGCATACTACAACATCCACTTTCATCAACGTGTGGTGCTTTTGTACTGTACTTCATCTTAAAACGTTTACATGTATCTCGATTTGCATCTATTATTCAAAACTTTTCATGTAATCCATCCTCTAATGAAAAAATGATTTGTAAGTTCTATCATGATTTGAAATAAAAACATCATGTTGGAAAAATTGTTTTTTATTTTACAATCCGCTGGGTACGTACATACTCAATGAGATAGTCTAGGATCATATTTGCTTGTTCATGAGATTTTAGTCCAGTAATGATCACTTTACTATTATGAAAGATTGCCACATGCACAGGCAACCAACAACTAATGAGAGCTGCAGGAAAAAGTTCGGGTTCATAACACAAACTGTAACTGCTGGTACGAATCTTCAAAAATGATAGACTGTCACTCAATTGAGTAGAGATCACCATATTGTCCACAGTCAGATTCGACATCACACACCTCTCCCTCTTCCATATCCGACGTAGTAGTCTTTGTAGCTCTAAGCGCATTGACTGCGCCGATGAATGAGAAAGGGCGCCGAGAATCTGTACAGTCCCATTTGGGAAGAGTTGAAGATTCCGTGAATTGTTCATCTTCACCACTAACATTTGAGGACGGCCCGGGTAATACTTGCTGTTTGGAAGCTGTTGGCGTAATGTTGTGAGATCGATTTTGGTGTAGAGTCTGAAGCGACGGAGAATGTTGACGATGGTGTAGCGATGGCGCTTCATGATGAAAGAATGAGTAAATTGAGCGATGTACCTTCCTTTTATACTTTTCCCAACTACCTTGATGAAATGTGAAGTTAGTATGAAGTTGGGAATGATAGAGTTGAATTCGCCGATTGTTGACGCGCAGCCAGATGCGATTTCCAATACGTGAATGTCTTTTCATATAGAAGTATTTCAAGTCCTTCATGATATGATGTAGAGATTGAAAATGACGATAAGATAAAACAAACTCTCTTCTCACATTTCCAGTTGAATCTTTGAAATAGACGTTTCGATCATGATCCGTTTCAATACGTTGTAGGGAATCTAATTTCCAACTCATGGTGCGTGGTAATCATATCTGATTAAGATTTGCATAGTAGGGCGATGAACTCACGACGAATAAATGTCATGATGGAGCGATGTATGTATCTTCTATACTTCTCCCAATTGTATTTGCGAAATGAGAAACAGTTTGCGGAATGAGAATGGTAGATTTGAATTTCATTTCTGTAATGTTGAAGCCAAACTTGATCACCCAAGGAGATGAATCTTAATGTTTCAAAATATTCCAAATCCCTCATGATATCATTGAGGTTGACAAATTGTCGCCATGTTAATGTAATTCCTCTTGATGTATGACCATGAGAATTTTTGAAATGTACGTTTCCATCACGATCAACTCTGATATATTGTAGAGAGTCCAAAATCCAAGTCTTCATGATGTTATGCAAAGTTGCAGATTAGCAATATAAAAATGTCGTTTTATCATATTTTGCTTAGCAATGCGGCTACAAAGAGATTTACTAGCAATCGAGCCGCACTCTTTTCTACTCCCATTGATCATGCACAACAGCTAAATGGGAATTGGGAAGTGGGTGTCACTCAACTTGTTTATAGCAACTGTGTCTATACTTTTGATCATGAGGTGTTGACTATTAATATGAGACGTACAGCTGCTTACCAATGTGAAAAGGGGTGCCGAATATACATTCCACAGTGGCCAAAGAAAGATCTCTTATCATGTAAAAAGTTTATATATGATTTCTTGAATAAAGCGTGTAAACATATTGTCCAATTTACTCCGCACAATGATGATTATAATTATGTACATCATGTAGTTGAGAAAGATTGGATTGTTGGTTTAAGTCCAAGTTTAAGAAATGATTTAGGCTACCTCGCTAGCGCCTTAACAAGCTATGATAATTTTAACGTTAATTACCACATAAGTGGTCATAAACAGTTAATATATCGAGAGGAAGCTTATTATGTAGATCTTATTCCAAGAAATGAGAAGACGTTGGTGAAGAAGATTGTGATTAAGCCAAGAAAGACAAACATGACTCCTGAAACATTATTGAAGAAATTTAATTATCTCCTTCGAGTAGATGACAAACAAGTGGCAACATTGACTTATATTAAATCATCTAATCATATTGCAATAAGCAAATTAAATGATGATGATCTAGTATTAGTTTGTTCAAAAGATTTTCATCAGTTCTTACGACATCGTTCTGCAGCTGTTCATGGAAAATCTGATATGCAACATTTACCATGTGAAAGGTCAAATCAATTTGATACAGAATGGGCCGTATCTTTATACAGAAAGTGTGTAGAGCCTTTTGGTGGTTTCTTACATGAAACAAGAGTGTTGATGCCTCGCATTATTACTTCGGTTAAATTGGTTGTAGATTATTTAAATGAAGTGATTAATGAGCAACATATTTCATTTTCTGAAAAAGAAGGTACTTTGTCTCTCACTATAAATGGAAAAGGTATTGAACTAATTATGGATAAAACTCTAATGGACATTTTGGGTTTTGATCAAAATATCTTTAAAAGTGGTACTGTAACCAAAGCTAGCGCAGACATGTCGCTATCGCGTCGTATTAACTATTTTCAGATATATTCCAATATTGGTGAAGATGTACGTGTGGGAGATGTTGAAGCTCCATTGCTAGCAATGATACCATACCAGCCAAAAAGCTGCAGTATTTTATCTGAGCATACTTTCAAGAAAGTGCATTATACAAAGCTGAAATCAAACTACATCCCACAAATTGATATTGCCATTTATGATGATGCTGGTGCGTTGATTCCTTTTCATAAAGATGCTGTGACAAGTATTACACTCCATTTCCGAATGAAGAGTTAATGCAAAAGTATGCTAATATATTTTTCCAATGTGAATAATATGGAAAGTGAAAATAAGGACTCGTTTCTAATCTACTTGCCCAGTAATGCTTCTATGAATAAATTTCCCAAAAATAAACCATCAGACTATCGAGTAGAATTAAATCGGCCACTGCATTTAGAAGGTGAATGGGAAGTTGGCGTTTCTAGTATTTGCTATGATAGCAATATTCAGAATGTGAATGATTTGGAAGAAATGATATTGACTCCTCGCACCCATGATGGAATAACGATGAATAATGCATTTCAGTTCCCATACAATTTAACATCAGATGGAAAGTGGAACTATGAATGGATTCAGATAAAATCAGATTCTTATGAGCCATTTGGGAATGAGAAAATTATTAAGGCATTCAACAGTGGTAATACTTCCATCATGAAGAATAAAAATCAGAAAGCTTATGAGTTTACTATCTATCATTGGAGTGGGAGACAGTTCCTCCGCTTTCATTCTTTTACTAAAGGTCTTACGCTGAGGTTGGATAGTGAATTCTATCCACATCTTGGTTTTGGTCATGGACTACATCTAACGTCAATTGCTACTGCAAATGTTAAAAAAGTTTATTCAACTCGAATCAACAAATTTCATTATAGATTTAAAATATTTGATGAAGATGTTGTAGAATGCGAAGAACGCATCATTTTGAAAAAGCGTGGTGTTCAACCTTTATCACTTATTGAGTTAGTAAAACGATGGAATGAGACTGTGGGTAAGAAGTATGGAGAGAAAATTATGGCGGACAAAAATAAGTTGGTTATTCAGAAATATAATGACAAACTTACAGTTTATTTCTCTCCAACCTTGCGTCATTTTGTAAGACATTATACGCCTATTATTGGAAGCGGTGTGGTGTATGGTTCTCATGAATATCACACTAAAGCTGATTCAGTTAATGATGAATGGTGGGTGGACATCTATGGCGATCGCATCAAGAAAATTTACCAGTCTTATGAAGAATCTAAAGTTGCTATCAATATAATGCCGCGTCTATATCATACAGTTGAAAGCTTCATTCATGTAGTAAATCCTTATATACAACAGAAGTTGAAGCATGTGATGAAAAGTAAATATGATGTAAAGACACACCACATTTCGTTTTCAATTGAAAAACAACGCGTTGTTCTGAAACTGGGTGATGACATTCAATGTCAATTGAGTAAAAATTTGAAAAAACTCTTTGGCTTTTCAATGCTACAAACTGTGTTTGCTGCTGCGCATACGATTGGTATAGAAACACCAATGACACTTGATAAACATGAACAACACCTTTACATTCAAAGTGATTTGATTTTACCTATTTCTGTTGGCGAGAAAAAAGAATACATTTTACGTGATTTCATTCATGATAAAGACGCTTCATATGGAATAGTCGAGAAGATGTTTGAATCTATTTTCTATCATCCCGTCGTCAAACAAACTATACCCTCTATTGCTATCAAAATTACCAATGGTTTACAAGAGTGTATCCATGTGAAAGATACTAAATCCCTCGTAACTTTAGTGTTTCGGAAAACAAAGTGAAGTCATTGTGATATGTTTATTGAAATAAAAATATGTATATGAAAAAGTCTTTTCACAGATATAGGGGGAATGGGCTGACTGTAGGCATATATTCACAAGGAAGAAACGATCTCATGCGATACATAAAACAACCATGTATATCTACAAAAAGCAACATCAAAATACTGAGTTAAAGTTGATTATGTCAATACATCTCCTGAATGTGGTAGCGTGAGTTTTATTCTTTTGGGTGGAGGTATGTTTGTGTCAGGATGTCCATGTGGAAGAGATGTGTTATGTCCTATCCAACACCTCTTATCCTCCCATGCTGAAAGTGCTCGTTTCTTGAACGTGTACGTTTTCACAGTATGAACTTGAGATTTTAAGATTGTCATATTGACAAACGTTATAGTTTTATTTTTATAGGCCTTCTTATAGGACCGATGTTTCATTTTATGAACAATGGATTTTGATATACCTTTAGCACGCTTAATACTATCTGCACATTCTTTTAGTTTCATGGAATACATTTTAGGACGGAGGAGAATCATTTCATCTATTTCCTTTCCTGCTGTTTCATCCTTAAAACAACCAAGTTTGGCTTTATTCTGTATGGAATAGAGTGGATGAGTGGGATTGTAGTTAGATGTATCGAAATATTTTTCTAATGACTTACCTACTTCATTAAAATTTAAATCTTTTTGAGTGGTAATTCCTAAAAAGAAACTATCTGTATCACCACCCAGCAAGCGAACCTCTTTTACGAGAGGGCATGGTTTTAATATTTTGTAGAAGAGTTGATACATTTCAAGCTTGGAATAATCTAAAACGGCTTGCCCAATATAGATGGGTTTGCACAACTCAACTTCTGATTTAATCATTTTAACACCTACAAGATCCTCATCGATGATGTCTCTATCAATGAAAAGAGGTGATGAGGTCAATTTGTGATATTTTTGTTCATCAACGACTAGTTTGTAATTCATACGTTTTCTAACATCCTCCATGGTCTTTCCGAATAGACTATTATTCTTATATTTATAAAAATCCTTTTCAAAATTATTTTGGGCGAGTGCACGTTTTTGACTGTTACTATCTATGTAGGGTTTGAGGAAGGCTTTCTGTCTAAATTTGATAATGCGGTGAACTGACTTTAGAAGCATGCCCATTTCTAAATAGAATTTTAATATGCAGAAGTGTACGAGATAATTTTTCTTATCATATTGGGTGAGTAAAAGTTTGCGGCATGGTTTGTACCTTGGCTGTCCACACTCTGTTAAGTTATTATGAAATTGTGACATGAATGGTGAAAACATATCTTCAGTCACTTCGCCAGATTCAGGTGCGAGTGGGAAATCAGCAGTTTTATTTTTAATACTATTTGGATAAATCAAATCCACTTCAAAATAATATCCCCAATCACCTTCATCTGGAATATTCAGTATGTTTGAAGGGTTGGAGTAATACTCAAGCTCATTTTGATTTAACCAACTAAACTCGGAATGAGGTAGTGGTTTAGACAGTGAACTGCCATATAAATTATTTTGGTCATAGTACTTTAGGTGGATATGATCATCACCTACTGTTTCAGATTTTATATGATGTTTATTTACAAATGTGAGACCACCGCGTATTCCGCGCTCAAATATATTATACATCTCCGGGTCTTGTAAGAGATGAATGGTCTCACCAGTCATTTTAAAGGCTGATTTAAAGGACATGGCTGGTAGACTGACAAAGTGGATAGGATCTAATTTGTCTTCTTCTAATGCCACTCGTCGAAACTCCTGAAAGACATCAGCCAGCAAAATGACATCTAATTCTAAGTAAGCGATCATATAATCGCCAAACGTTTTACAATTAAATTTTAACCATGCCTCTTGAGCATGTTCATAGTCCTCTACTGGACAATCTTCACCCGTCAAATCGTTTTTGAATTTGTCAATGGAAGGAAGGGTTGTTTCATTTAGTTTAGACATTGAGCTAAAATACGCATAAGGAAAGACTCCTTTGCGAGTGATTATTTCATCCGTTAAGTTTGGATAGTGTTTCTTCAAAGTTTGACTATGGGGAAGAAACTTGAGATTACGAACGAGAGAAGCTAGTGACGCTGACATGAATTGAAATGAATCTAAAAATTTTATTTCGAAGAAGACTGTCTTATTTTCTTTAGTTTTATCTACTGGTACTTTTGCTGTCATTGCCATGAATTTTTCTCTCGTTTGTGCTATTACATTAAACTGCCACGATTTCATCTGGCTCAACCCTCCTTTTATGAGCATATGACTGTCATAGCCCTTAAAGTTATGAAAAATGACGGGTAGTACACGACGTCTCAACCTAAGTGAAAAGTTACATTTGGAGCAGAGTGCGTTTCTAAATTTACCAGTGATGTGATCATGATCACGCACTTTCTTAATTTTATCGTCATCAAACGTTTTATGACATTTAGGACAGGATGTGCAACTTTCAAATTTTTGTTTGTCTTCATCTGACATATGTAGTGACTTACGCTGCAATTGGGAATCATATGATTGTTGAAATTTTGCAGCTTTATCGAGAAATTCTAGAAATTTTGAAATGCAATCTTCACCTTGCCAAGTATGCATTTTGTTTTGTCTATTCCTAAAGTGGTCATGCCATACTTCATAGCAGGATATGGCTGCTGGCTTGTGGATGATATCATCAATGTAGCATTCTATGTCTGCGTAAATGACACGCAGGGGACTTAATTCGTCACCATTATCCCTATGTGAAAATATTTTATCTTTGGGCATGCGTTCCATTTGTAATTTACCTCGCTTGCACCATTCATAGTGAGTTTCAAATTTATCTTTACTCCAAAATGAGCGGATGCAGCGGTCGCATACAAAATGTTCACCTCTTTTAGAGTGCCCCAAGTGAGTGTACAAGCGAGAGATTTTGGGAATACCACAGTAGTGCCATTCCTCGCTATCATCTTGTTTTACTAATAAGAGGTTGACTACACGTTCATAACAAGTTGAACGTGAATTATAGCGGGCACCCTTCAACCCCTTCTCCCACACGTGAACGACAATTTTAATCTTATTATGTTTTTCAAACGTTTCTACATCTTTGATTTTCATGTTGTTACTATCACAACCTTCAAAGTCTAGTTCATCCTCCCACTGTCTATAGCTATAGGTGCGATCTCGATGCGCGTTGATATCATTATAGTGAAGGATGGATAGGACTGCATATTTGAAACACTGTGATTTACAATCAACATTGATGACAGCTTTCTTATTATACAACGTTTTTGGAAGTTTAAATGTGCCTCGAGCTGCATGACTTTCTAATAGGGAAATTTTGAATATGGCTGAGTCCACACCATCAAAAATGAGAGCGCTGTCGCGTTGATTGAATTTATCTACATTTGATTTTAAACATTGAATGTGAAAATTTAGCCAAGACTCGCAGTCTACAACTTCGGTTGCGGAAGAGGAAGGAATATGAAACTGTATTCTCTCCGTCACTTGACCCGTTTGAAAATCTATTTTAATATATTTTAGTTTAAGGTAGATGAGCGCCTTCATTCTAAAATTGTCTAAATTATTGAAGAGCGCTTCGATAATGTTAGAATTTTGAAGGAGCCACTCAGGAAAATCTACAATTTGAGTATTGGACTCCATGCAGTAGTCGCGTACTAAATTATTATGTGAAACATTAATGAGGGAGATGGTAGAGGTACCGTTGGTGTAGTGATCATTTGCATGCGTGTGTTGAAGTCTGTGCGAAGATCGCTGAAAGTGACTATCAAAAGAAAGAGGGCACAAATCGCAAGGAAAGGAGATGTCATCGTCAGAATCAACTTCACCTCCGGAGATTGACGCCGCTTTGCGTTGACACACACGTTGTTTGATGTGTCGAAGGAGACTGTGCTTCCTTGTAAACATATGTCCGCAGTCGGCACATTCCCACTCGTTGCCTTGCCGCGAGAGTCCTGAGCTGGAACTCACATCACCTGAAAGAGAAATCATTCTTTCATCTCTGTTCAAGCCTCAGTGTAGTGTTACAACCTACCTTGACTCAATAACTCTAAACTTTCCTCGAGAAGAGAGGGCGTTGGTGATGAAGTTGATGCCTGAAATTGAGGAAGATGCTATTAGTCACACGTTTGAGGGAGATGAGAGGAAATTTTCAACTTACCATTTCAACGAAATCAAGTTTAAGGTTGATACTTCTACAAGATAGAGACTTCACTCAAATAATAGTCAAAGAGAGAGATCGTGCGTTCGTCACTTGTATGATTCACAGATTAAATGAAATGACCTGAATGTCACTTTGCTTATATACTTTCATCCTCTTCATTCATTGGATGTTCATTCTGATTGGCTGCTTGTGTATACTTAAGAATTAGAAAAATGTTAAAGTTATCATTATTCAAAGTCAGCATTTCAAAGACAACATGACAAGTCCTCCAACAACACCAAATACCGCATTGGAGTTCTCCTCTCCATATACATCAGCAAAGGTGCTCGTTACACCAAATGCACCAAGAAAGGCGAAGGTGGAGAAGACATACAATCTCGACAATATACGAAAGTTATCATTATCGGAGGAGGATGAAGAGGAGTTGCCCGACCTAACAGGCATACGGTGGAAATATTTACAATATGATGCCGAAGGGGTGATGGAGATGACCAGCAAGTCGCACTTGCATCAAATATGGGAGTGGTACACCCCTAACTCCCAACCGCGAACCGTGGCGGAGTGGGCGTACATTGAGAAAGTGAGGGACGCTGCAGAAGAACGTTTAAAGCAGCTCAACTGTTTTTGTAATCTATGTGAAGCCAGACTCTGGGACGATATTGACGATGAAGACCTTTTGAAATACATGCCATAATAAATGTTTATTTCGTATTATCTTTGCTTTCATACTGACTTACTTGAATGGGGTTTTAGTGAATAATTTAACCATGTATACTTTTTCATTTGGAAATAGTAGCACGCTTAGTTTAACTTGTAAATCTTATAACATTTCATATGGACGATGATGGTAGATGAAATAGTGTCAAATAAATTAAGATAGCTTACACTTCTGATACAGGGATAGCAATCGACTGCGATCCATGTGTAAAGAGCTTGTTAGACTACGGATGGGCTTAAGTGGATGATTTAACCATGTATACTTTTTCATTTGGAAATAGTAGCACGCTTAGTCTAACTTGTAAATCTAAAAACATTTCATATGGACGATGATGGTAGATAAAATAGTGTCAAATAAATTAAGATAGCTTACACTTCTGATACAGGGATAGCAATCGACTGCGATCCATGTGTAAAGAGCTTGTTAGACTACGGAAGAGAGAAGTGTGTTATGTTGCGTGTGGCGCGTGAGTGTCCTCCCATTTCATTCCATTCATCAATTCGTCTCATTGATAGAGACAGGTAGAACTCATGGTTCTCATAACGTATGCAATGGAAAGTTTTAGGCAACCTTCGACAGTTGGCTAAATGTCGCCCTGACGCGAATGCATGCTACGTTGAGACAGAGGCAATCACTTGCAAACATGACGCAGAGAGGTTTAACAAGATTGACCATTGCCGAATGTCCCTTGCGGTATACATAGCTACGGGTTTCACCGCCGCCCTTTACAGGAACGCCCGTCGAAAGGAAGTATTACACCGAACTTCATTTGCAACGTTCAAGTTGACTGATAGCAGATTCAACTTAATGATAGTATTCGCCAGTCCGAAGACTGCCCAGGGCAAACCGCGAGGAGGTTCTATCATGTCTTGCCCCATGGTGGCCCTTAAGAGAGCCGATGGTTCGTTCTCGGGAGTAACAAGATGACTATTGGCTTGAATAGTCAATAGGTATGACGGTTAGGTTCTCGTATACCCTATACCGCCTAAGCCGTGGTGGTGCATCTGGCACCTTTCGGATGCGGGTGGTATTTGGAGTCCACACCTCATCCGTCCAAACGATCCTCTTGATCTTCCCCTTCTTCTCATCCTCATCCCACTCGTCGAGGATGACGAACTCGGGAATGCCGTTGTCTTCATCAGTGAAGACGGGAATATTGTCGGCAGATGTCGCTTCCATCGTGACTTCAAATTGAATGAGAAGCGCTACAATCTTCTGGCTTATATAGGGTTTTCAACAATGAATTGCTCAACAGCGAATCAGAATGCTTCAGGGATAGCAATCGACTGCATAATGTTCAAGTTGACTGATAGCAGATTCAACTTAATGATAGTATTCGCCAGTCCGAAGACTGCCCAGGGCAAACCGCGAGGAGGTTCTATCATGTCTTGCCCCATGGTGGCCCTTAAGAGAGCCGATGGTTCGTTCTCGGGAGTCGTCATCCTACAGCCTACCAATTCTGCTGAGAGAGTCAAAGACTCTCTCTTTGGTAGCACTGTCGACTTCCACACTAACTGGCATGTGAGTATAGAGTGGAATGTAGCACCATTCCGTTGGATTGACAGCAGTTGCTGTCATCGGATTGCCAATCCGAGCAAGATTGTTGTGGACTCTGTCTTGCTCCTCTAGCCTGACAAACTCCTCAAATAAATTTCGCGGCCTTATCTGCGGTCCGCGAGGAGAGCTAACTTGACTGTTCGGCGTCTGCATGATTGAAATGAAATGAAATGAGAGGCAGTGGTTTATATACCCCTCTAACGCGACGCAACGTTCAAGTTGACTGATAGCAGATTCAACTTAATGATAGTATTCGCCAGTCCGAAGACTGCCCAGGGCAAACCGCGTGGAGGTTCTATCATGTCTTGCCCCTAGGTGGCCCTTAAGAGAGCCGATGGTTCGTTCTCGGGAGTAAATTGATGGGGTGGTGAAGGCGGGCAAAGATCTGCAATGAAAATGATATGTATTAGAATAGGATATACTATCTTATTTGCTTTTCACTTACCAAGTTAGTCATCCTTAGGTAGTCTCGCGCGTTTCCGAATCGAAAATTTATGCAAGTGACCGCGCATTCGTAAGCTTGCATGGAGACACTTCTTGCTCAGATGACCGTTGTAGCAAATAATTGACTCGTCCAGATTTTTATTTACCAATACTTCGCCGGCCAAATGATTGTCCCGAATAGGGATGTGAAATTCAAACAAACGATCCTCATTCACACGTTCCCACTCATCCCTCATGCGCTCCAACTTCTCACACGCCTGCCTCTCATCACCCCGCCGAGCCACAGTCCTCTCCAACTCAACATTCCTCGCTCTCAACACACTCATCTCCTTCATCATCTCCTCAAACTTCGCCTCTGCATCTCTCATTCTTCTCTCCGCAGCACTCGCCCTCTTCTCACACGCATCATTCTTCTCTTCCAACTCTCGCGTCTTATTCTTCAAATCAGTCACACAACGCCTCATTCTAATGTTTTCATCCGCCACCTCCTTCGACTTCAAATCCTTCTTTTTCAACTCATCCAACTCCTTCACAACTTCATCCTTCACTTTCTTCAAACTCTCAAACTTATTCACTAACAACTCATGCGCCATCTGCTGCGAAACATGCCTCTTCTCTTCATCCTTCAACCACCTCGCCGACTGCATACGAATCCCACCACTCTTCACTTTTGGGGAAGATGAGCTCTTCGGGGGGTCGGTGATGACGATGTTGGACACCTCCGATGACGAAGAGCTCAACTTCCTCACACGCTTCCTCACACGCTCCCTATCTAAATCCACATCATCCTCATCATCACTCTCAAGCACTCTCTTCCGCTGCTCAATCTCACCCTCCAACGACGCAACCGCTCTCGCCAACTCATCATTCTCAACAACATTCTCAACAACATTCTCAACAACATTCGCAACATTCGCCAACATTCGCTCCCTCTCTTCCACAATCAACTGCGTAAATCTCAAATCAGTCACTAAACCACCACTACAGTCAGCATGCACTCTGTAAAAACGCACCTCATCCTCATCACCCTTCAGCACTCTACACTTTACGCAAGCAACCCTATTCAAGACAATCATGTGGCCGGTGCCCGCCTTCTTCACATGAGCTTTGGCGTCCGCACTGCGATTAACTCGCCCACAAGAGCACATTTTGATGTGATATTTACGATTTTTGTCATTGGCCATGTTAGATTTTATTGTGAACTGTAAGATAATGAAATTTGTATAAGTTTGGAATCATGTAGTACAGTCATATTCCTAAAGAGTGTAGTGAGTGGCACTCGATCCCGTCGACAGCCCGAAGGCCTTGTACCGATCACTAGGGAAGTGAGAGATCTTCCCCGATACCCGCTCTTTACAGCTGAAGACATCATTGTCACTGCCCCGAAGTGGTAACAGGAACGCCGAGTCAAAGGTAGTGATCAGTAGCTGGGATCTAACCCCTCAAAGCTGCCTTAGACTTAGTTAAATTTCAAATCTGATAGCATATTTGAACTCAGGATACTTGAAAACCTTAGTCTATATGTTAAAACTTTGAAAAAAGTGAAAATTAAGAATTTTTAAAAAATTCCGCATTTTACTACTCATACTACTTTTAAAAAATTTTATCAGTAGTAAAGACACTATCAAACTCTATCATACAAACTTTGAAGTAGCAAGATAGCTTGCCTACTTCAAAAGATAGAGTCCTTTGCACCCGATATCGGGAGCTCAGAGCGACGACCGTCGCTTACCTCGTCTTTCGATGAAGTGATCAGACTTACGTTGTCGGGGGTTTATATATGCTCGGAAGAAAACTTAAAATGGCTCTATCTCCGAAAGTATTCATCGTAGCGACATGCGGTTTGTTGCAAACGATTTGTCTCATCATTCTTTACAATATGACACCTGAACCATTCTCATATGACCACGGGAAGTTGGTCCGCCAGCACATGTCCATGTAACATGCCACAAGTGAAAAAATTCCTAAGTGTGAGAGCTCCAGTGTGGTGAAAATTTTGAAAAATTTAAAACTTCCGAATTTCAACCTGGGACCTTAACCAAAACATTTTTCATCAAATTTCACTGACCTCCCCCCCCCTCGTTCAGAGAAATTTGATGAAAAATGTTTTGGTGACGGTCCCAGGTCGAAATTCCACACTTTGGAAAATTTTCAAAATTTTACCCATACAAAGTCACTCTGACACTTAGGATTTTTTCAGGTGAGTGAGCTCCGACCTAAAATCTTGTAACCGCTCTAACTTTTGAACGAAGACAGATAGGAACAAGCCGATTCTTTCACTGAATTTGTCTCACTCTTAGCTTTCAAACGAGCTATTGCACGACAAAATCCGTCCACTAGAAGCCAAGATAGAAGCTAGCTGTCGGGGGGGGGTCAGTGAAATTTGATGAAAAATGTTTTGGTGGCTGTCCTAGGTCGAAATTCCACACTTTGGAAAATTTTCAAAATTTTACCCATACAAAGTCACTCTGACACTTAGGATTTTTTCAGGTGAGCGAGCTCCGACCTAAAATCTTGTAACCGCTCTAACTTTTGAACGAAGACAGATAGGAACAAGCCGATTCTTTCACTGAATTTGTCTCACTCTTAGCTTTCAAACGAGCTATTGCACGACAAAATCCGTCCACTAGAAGCCAAGATAGAAGCTAGCTGTCCGGGGGGGGAGGTCAGTGAAATTTGATGAAAAATGTTTTGGTGACGGTCCCAGGTCGAAATTCCACACTTTGGAAAATTTTCAAAATTTTACCCATACAAAGTCACTCTGACACTTAGGATTTTTTCAGGTGAGCGAGCTCCGACCTAAAATCTTGTAACCGCTCTAACTTGTGAACGGCTGGTCCGATTGACTCGCAACAAAAAATGTTGTCGAGCAGTTTTTTCTCCTCTTTCAAACGAGTAGCTGTAAGACAAAATCCGTCCACTAGAACCAAAGTTAGAAGATTGCTGTCGGGGGGGGGGGGTCAGTGAAATTTGATGAAAAATGTTTTGGTGACGGTCCCAGGTCGAAATTCCACACTTTGGAAAATTTTCAAAATTTTACCCATACAAAGTCACTCTGACACTTAGGATTTTTTCAGGTGAGCGAGCTCCGACCTAAAATCTTGTAACCGCTCTAACTTGTGAACGGCTGGTCCGATTGACTCGCAACAAAAAATGTTGTCGAGCATTTTTTTCTCCTCTTTCAAACGAGTAGCTGTAAGACAAAATCCGTCCACTAGAACCAAAGTTAGAAGATTGCTGTCGGGGGGGGGGGTCAGTGAAATTTGATGAAAAATGTTTTGGTGACGGTCCCAGGTCGAAATTCCACACTTTGGAAAATTTTCAAAATTTTACCCATACAAAGTCACTCTGACACTTAGGATTTTTTCAGGTGAGCGAGCTCCGACCTAAAATCTTGTAACCGCTCTAACTTTTGAACGAAGACAGATAGGAACAAGCCGATTCTTTCACTGAATTTGTCTCACTCTTAGCTTTCAAACGAGCTATCGCACGACAAAATCCGTCCACTGGAAGCAAGCTGTCCAGGGGGGGGGACGTCAGCCGAAAATTTTTTCTCTCCGATTTCGCTGGAAACATCCTTCCTAACCCAAAATTTCACGTAGATTCCGAATCTGGCCTCCGTTTTCTCATCCGATGCTTCGTTTGGGCGCTACACACCAAAACGTCCCAAATTCTAACTCTGTCGTTTTTCGAAAAATGTTGAAAATTTTTTCTCACCGATTGCCTTGAAACTCACCCTACCGATGCAGAATTTCACGCTGAATCCGAATCTGACCTCCGTTTTCTCATCCGACCACTCCTTCCACTCGAAACAACCCATTTTACAACCCAACATTCAGCAGATTGCACCAAAAACATCACACACTATAGCCTCAAGACTAATCCTGGCGGTCGCCCACGTCAACCTAGACGGTCGCCCACGTCAACCAGGCGGTCGGACCAACTCACCCGAGTCTCACACTCTGTCGTTGCAGAGGGGGGGGACGTCAGCGAACATGTTGTGAACGTGGACCCACCTGGCCGGCACACCACGACAGACCACAACCTCTGTCGTTCCAGAGGGGGGGGGACTCAGACACGAAGCACCACGGCGGCCGACCACGACACTCTGCCGTGCCAGAGGGGGGGGGGACGCAGCGGTGGCCGCCATCTTGCGCGGTCCAGAAGTGGAGTTTTGCTTACTACTTACTTACTTTGAGTGAGTGATAGTCTTCATCACGTATTTGTTGTCGATGAACAAGCACTCTTGCTCGTATTGAGTCTTCGGTTTGTCCGATATCCGTGGCTCGACATCCAGCACATTGTATTGTATATATCAGGTCCTTTGAATCGCAACTCATGCTTGACTTGATCTTGAAATCTATTTCATTACCATTTCTTTGATATCTAAAAGTATTTCCCGTTAAAATGGAATTACAGCATTCACATCTGCTGTTCTCACATTTTTTAACTCCTTCCACTAAAGTTCTGTTCCTCCCATAGCCAACAAATTTAATAAAGATTTTGGTTGTTTAAAACATGGTCGCATTCGGAAGTTCTCAAACTTTGGCCTCAATTTTAAGCTGGAGAAGGATGGCATAACAATTTTCTTAAATGCATCGGGATTATTCGGATTAAATTTTTCCACATAAGAGATAATGCGATTATTTTCATGGCTCCTGTTATTGTTTAAGAGAACAGATCTTGATTTTGAGATGGTATCCTCCATTAGTTTAGTAGGATAACTCAGTTTTTTTTAATCTCCCTTCCATTTCGAAGAGTCGTTTTTGTTTCACTTCTTCGTTCGACACTACCCGCGCTATACGGTACGCCAGCATATAAGGGAGTCTGATTTGCACTCCCGGGCAATGCTTAAATTGAGAAAATCAAAACTAAAATGAGATAATCCATCTTCCCCATTAACATGGCACTTTACTTGATGACCTTAACTTTGAAATTTTGAATAGTGTACACTATATTTTGTCAAAATACATGCCTGCATAAAGCTACAAAATGAAAAACTCAGAGCTTATAGCCATAGCGTTGCCGAACTCCCAAATCTCGGGATCAACCCTATACTTTAATATCAAAGGCAACTTTATCTGATCACAATAAAAATATTTGCTGAAATTAAGAATTTAATGCTTAAAGAAGGAAGACGGTGATATTTCCGATCCGAATCAGATGATGAGCATGTCAGTGATTTTGTAGAAGAATTGCACAAGTTGGTCAATATGTTCGAGATTGTAAATCATGGCACAAATCTGTGGTTACCACTATAGATATAAAAATTACCGGAAAAATATAAATTATATTTTTCCGGTAATTTTTCCGGAAAAATTACCGGAAAAATTGGAAAAATATGGAAAAATAAAAAAATCCTGTCAACGAAAAATATTCCATCTAAGTAAATTTGCAATATAGTATTGATTAGGTAAATGATACGGTATCTCATTTTGAATGAAACAATTATTATAGTACAGCAACATATGCGCAATTTTTATTTAAGAGATTGGTAAATTAAGCTTAATTTAAATGAAACAAATACGGGAAGACACAACTAGGAGTATTAAACAAACACGGATATATCGTGAAATTTACTCGACAAGAAATAGAGAAGAATATATTAGGCCTATTTGAGGGAGAAGGATATCAAGGGATTCTATGATTTTGACTTTGATTTGGACATGAATAAGCCTAAATAATCTACCGATGCTTGAAAACATCACCTAATTACAAAAATCTCTATTTCTTGACTAAAACAAAAAAATCAGTAGTCTAACAATTGGAGGCTAACAAAGTTGGATAACAAAATTATATACTCTTACAAATCTTCAATAAAGAAAAACAATACCATACGAAGTCTTTCACTGTGCTTGAGGTTATGTCTTTTTTGCTACCTTTCTCAATAAGGATTCACGCTCTAACTCGCAGAATACATAGATAGTTCTCCTCCTGGTAGAGCCAGAGGCCAGCTCCGGCTCTTTGACGCGTGTGCAGAATGCACGGTTTACTATGTCGATTTCCTCCACTTTCGGAAATTGATAGCTACTCACGAGAATCTGAAAGTGAAACAAATATCAAAGAACACGATATAATATGAACATTTAACAAATGTTCTGGGATTTATACGAATAATAATTAGGCCTACATACTTTTTGTGAGCATTTCATTAAAATCATATTATATTATTTATCATATTATCTATTATATTTATCTTTATCTATAGTATCTTTAATGATAATGTCTTCAAACTTTAATAATGGATTCAATCAATAATTCAATTAATAATGGATTCAATATCATCCATAATCATAATCCATATCCATAATCATAATCCATATCCATAATCATAATAATGGATTCAATTAATAATTCAAACTTTGATAATGGATTCAATCTTTAATGATCTTCTATATTATCTTTATCTATTATATTATCTATCATCATCTATCTATTATATTATTAGATCATATTATTTAGTGAATAAACAATCTCGTAGACCTAAAAAATTGTTTGTTGAAAATATCTTCCATTTTATTCACTGTTATTTTTCCTAAGTCTGTACGTACTTAATTCTACATGCGGATACAATATGAGCTGAGTTTACTACGTTCATTCATGAAAGACAGCTATTCAAAGTAAGCCAATTTAAATTAAATTATAGTAAATTAATTGATTTACCTTCAAATTATTCTAATCATTTAAAGGCAAATCAATTACGATAATAATTATTCAATTTTATATGGCCAGTAGGATATTCATAATGCCAGTTTGTCCAGATTGTACTAGATAAAGCTAAGGTACTGTGTGTTAAATCTAGGCTATCATACTTACATATATTTACATGTCTCTTACCTTTTTTAGAAATTTAACAGTGATTTGGTCACCTTCAATAAATTGAACGCAGCCGTAATATAACCGTACTACCTCGGCGACAGCGTTGATTTTGTATCATGTACTCTACACAGACCCAATTACCAACTTCAATTGTTTCTTCCACCATTTCCACATTGTCATTGTCATCCTCTTCACTGCAGCTTCCGACATCTTGGTCAAATTCAACAACTTGCTCTTCATCATCTTCCTTATTTGTTGTATCGTCAGCATCCACAATTGCTGGTTCAGTGCCGACTTCAATAAGATCGGGAACTGTCAGGGCCTGGTGTTGGTTCTGATCAGCTTTACGTTTATTAGCAAAATGCCTCACCTTGATATTGTAACTCACTTTTGTAAGTTTTGCAGAGCGATCATTTGTGAGGCGATTTCTTATTTTCGTCTTTTGCATGCCATATTCTTCGTTGGATCTCTCTACACAAGCCACAGATGCTGGAAGACTGAGAAGTTGTTTAGCGACTAGCGCTAACACTCTGTGGCCACAAAAAGTATTCCACCATTGTGGTGGATCCGTTTCATCTTCAATCATAGACCAGTAAAGTTCATTACTATAAACTGGCCCATCTCGAGATTTGAAAGCTATTATGATAGCAAATATTTCTCTTCCTTTGAAGCTATGGCTGTCATATGCAGTCGTATGATACAAACCGCAATGTTGTTATTCTATCTTTTTCAAATTACTAATGAAGTGATTCATCAAAATACAGAAATTGAACGGAAAAATTACAATTGGAAAAATATTATATTTTTCCGGTAATTTTTCCAGAAAAATTACCGGAAAAATTTCCAGAAAATTTTCCATTTCATATCCTTAGTTACCACTGATTTTAGGCGTATGGTTGCTCACAACTCAGAAAGTCAAGGACTATCGTAATACGTTCATCAGACAATAATCACTAATCCTGTTGGCAGCTTCAAAATTTTCACCAGTTTTTCATTGCGAAAAAGTCATCTTCGATTGTACAAAGAGGTCATATTCAAATTATACTGCAGTAACTATTACCATTATATAGTTGCAAAATTCTTTTAAGAAAATTTATTTCTATAATGAGGTTAAGACATTCTGTACCTCATAGATATTTTCACTAAATTGATTTTAAAACCGCCAATAATTCGAAGAACCAAAACTCTCAGACAAGTGTTAGGATATTGAAGCATGAAAAGTCGGGAAATTTGAATATTAAAATCAAAAGAAGAGATATAAATATAAATGACAGTAGTGATTTGGAGTAGATTCGACCTTATTTCAATTCGATATAGTGTAAATTTAAGACCAATTCTATTTCGATGGGATCGGATTGAACCCAAAAGTGCAGTGGAATTTAGATTCAAAGTCGTTTATTTATTTGTCCAAAACATCATGTTTTGATTGCTGCAGTCACCCGGTGCTACTGCTCCAACTGTCTTCTTTATCGCCTCTGGAATTGATTCAAATGTACGTTTGATCTATGATGATTGACTCTCAAACGCATCTTATAATGAAACACACATTCCTTTTAGAAGCATTCTATTGAGAGCGTCAGAATGAATTGGTGCATATTAGAGCAATTCTTAGCATCGTGGAATTACATTTCTGATGTTCCACTTGTTTTGGTTGATTATTTATAGCAATTAAAGCCAACTTATGACAAATTCTTCACATGTCAGCTTCATACTAATATCACAAAGGTAGGCTAAACATATTGATGGCAGCAGATATATATTTTTGATGAGACCGATGCAATTAACATCTTGAGTATAATCGTGGAATTACCAAAAATCTTTCATTTTTTACGACTTTTGTAATCAGAAATTCCTGTGAATTGTTATGACAAATTATAAATTTCCCGTTTGCTTGTTTGGAAATTAGTCCAGATTACAATTTCCGAGGCATGCGAGTTTAAAATATCGCTTTCCTTAATGAGATATTTGAAACTTTAAATAATCCTGGAATTACAAGATGGAAATTTAAGTACGATTAAAATATCGGAGCTACGTTGTGGAATATCCTTTATGAATGCTGTATCTCTATTTTATCTCTTAACTTTTTATATACACATTGTCTGTCAGAACAATGTCTTCCTGAGCATACGAAGAATGGTTTTCTCCCTGAGGAATCCTGTAGTTGATCGGGGATCAAGAGTTTTTTCAATGTCATCAGATACTATTTTATAGCTGTGAATATTTGGATTAGCAAAAAAATAAACTTTCAAGTTATTCTATTTTTCAAACGGTTGCATTTCTTGACGAGAAACCTAAAGACTTAGCAGCAACTCCTACCGTCAACCCCTTCCCGAAAAAGCTAGCAAAGTCTACAGGTACGAACGTCTTTTGATCGCTCAGGGTACGAAACTATTTTAGCGTATATCAAATTTATTGTCCATCAGTTAAAGCGCAACATTCTTCATTCTCCCATCACGAGCATGGAGTTGAAAGCTAGCTCAGAAAGCAGTCGAAACTCGTGACTTGACAGCACTGATTTCCAAGCAATTTAGATTCAACCTGCAGAGGCATCCGATACAAAGATGCGGCCTCCGCCTCACACATTTTGACAGTGCAAGATGTGGGCTGCGGTGAATTCATCCCTAGTAAAGGAAAATTCATCTACAGTATTCGATTTTAAAGTCATCTTGCCTTCTTAACACGAAGAGTAGCTTATAGGCCTACAAAATTTAGGAATCGATATTTCTGTTATATTTTGAAAATCAAATCCGTCAAATTATCTGTCAAAGCGCTGAAACGTTGCTTGTTTATATTTCGTTACCCTGAAATCCTTCTACATATAATTGAGAAAAATGTGTAATTCTTAGACGTGCACAATCTGAACTTTTATGATCCCGTATTAAAAAATGCATCTGCTGAATGATAATTTAGGAATAGAATTAATTAGATGTAGCTACTAAGTGTTTAGTATCAAAATCATCGGGGGATGAAGCATGGAACCAGCTGAGACACTTTTACTGAAAGACTTACTTGAGAGCCAGCAGGAGACCGTTTATTTGACATTAGCTAGCAACCTCCTACGTGTAATTCCACAATGACAAATAACACCGTGGAATTGCAAAATTGCGAGCGATCTGACAAAGCGATCAGACTGTTTTGAAGGGAGCTATGTAGATGTGTGAAATGTTTTTAACTAAGGGAAGAGAAAGCAAAAGGATTTGTCAGAAATCAAAATATTTATTCAGCAATGAAAAAAAAGCATTTTTCAACGGATGATTACATAGAAAAAGGCCGATTTGCAAGAACTTATTTCGTCCATATATCACATGACGATTATTCCAGAAATTTAGTGTTTTTTGGTATAGTGATTCTTGTCTTTTTGCATTTTGAGGCCAAGCTATAGGTCTATTGTCAATGCTCTACATGATGGGTCTGCATGATGTCAATGGTTCTTCGTCTGCTCTAGCCAAATATGTCTATCAATTTGAGCTTTGTGCAGGATTTTTGACTGAAATTTCATTTGAAATCCAAAAATACCCCATTTTTGCATGTCACGAAAAATGCATTTTTTGGATGGCTGTACAGCAAAGAAATACAGTAATATATATAAGCGGACTTTGGCTCAAGGATTTCCTATCACCTTTGAGTCAAGGAAATGTCAAGAGTTGAGAGATCAAAGTCATTGAAATCAGAGCTAGGTCGACATAATGTAGCTAGTAGTAAGTAAAACTCCACCACTGGACCGCGCAAGATGGCCGCCGTCGCTGACGTCCCCCCTCCTGTCAGTCGAGTCGGTCGTGGTGAGCCGCCGTGTTGCTTCGAGTCTGACGTCCCCCCTCCTGTCAGTCGAGTCGGTCGTGGTGTGCCGTCGTGTTGCTTCGAGTATGACGTCCCCCCTCTCTGGCCGGCCGACGTAGCGCGAGGTGGTGTGTGCTGCGCTCTCCAGGTTGGCGTGGTGTGCCGGCCAGGTTGGCGTGGTGTGCAGGCCAGGTTGGGAGGGTGGAATGTCGTAGCTCACCTTAAAAAATCCTAAGTGTCAGAGTGGCTTTGTATGGGTAAAATTTAGAAAATTTTCCAAAGTGTGGCATTTCGACCTGGGACCCTGACCAAAGTTTGTTTCATCAAATTTCACTGACCTCAACAGCTTTGTTAGCGTGTTAGCGTGCGGTCGTATTGTCAATAGCTCGTGTCATTTGCCGAATTTTCTCTGTTAAATTAGTTTTAAGCAATCGTTTTTCGTAGTTCTTGGTATAGAAGTAATGCTTATTGTATTTCTAGTTTGTTGGTGCCCTTTTTGTTGTCGTTTTCTAATCATTTAATTTTTTGTAGCCATTTTTTCATAAATCAAACAACCCCTATTCCGTTAATTTTGGTGAGCGAAGTTCAGTGTCTTCGTGAAGCAGCAATATCACGCCAGCCGTCCAAAGACTTTCTATTGAAGATTGTATTGATTTACGTGTCAAATACCTAGACAATAGGTAAAGATACCTGACTCTAGTACTTTGTTCTGTTAGTGTCGTGCATAGAAATCTGATCTTTCTCTGAATATTTGTGCCAGCACAGAATGATCATGTCACAGCCAATATCTCCGAACAAGCCAAGCGATCGACGATGTGAAGTTTGCGCAGATTTCGTATCTGAATTGGACATTCACCTAGCTTGTGAAAAGTGCGATAAGTTTTTTCATGCACATTGTACGAATTTACCATCGTATGAGTTTGTCAAGTATATAAAAACTAAACGCAAATTTACATGTGAAGCTTGTATGCATAATAACTATCCCACAGACATACAAAACATAACGAACCACAATGAGTCACACAAAAGCAAACAGAATCGGGGAAAAGAAAACATTGAAACTGAAATCGAAAAACTAAAAGCAAAACATCAGCACGAAAGAGATGACTTACTAAAATCGTTGAGGACATATGAGCTTGAAATGAAGAAAAATGATGAAGAAATCAGAAAACTAAAAGCCGAAATTATCGAGTCACGGTTGGCGGAAATTGATGCAAGAAGGATAGAAGAAAACAAAAAGGAGGACGATAAAGATGATGAAAGCGAAGAGTCCGACGAAGAAGATGCAGCAAAAGAAGATTATGACACAGAAGATCAAGAATATTACTTAAAGACCATCAATATGAAAATTAATCATATCAGAAATGATATGAAAGAAATACATGCAACGGTGACTGCGATTCATGAAGATCGATTCAGAACGGTGCAAGTAAGCCCACCAAATGCGCGTTACCCAAAATTCCTACCGACAAATGCTTCACCCAAACAAATAGAGCAACGACAAACTGAAGTAAAGCAGCAAACACAGCAGCAAGAAGTTCAACATTCGCATCAACAAGAGTATCCTCAAAGACATACTCAAAGGCCAAAATCCTTGCGATCATGCTATATCTGTGGAAGACGTGGGCACCTTTCCTGGAATTGCTGGTTCAACACCAATCACTATACAAGACCACACCGAAGAATGCACCAACAACAATACCGAAGACCAATGCAGCATCAAAGACAAAGGAGAAATGCTGAATATGGCGGATATGAGTGGGCAAGTGAAAGCAGATATCCAAGGTATTCATACCGTGAGCGACGAACATACGACAGACGACAACAACAATATTACAACAGTAATCACCGAAGAGAATATGATCAATTCCCTGACGAGAGAATCAGACCACAATCACCAAATCAACATGAGCAAAGAAACAATCATTACAGAACAGACAATAATAGTTACATAAATCACTCAACACGCTATGACTATGATGAAAATCGGTATCTTTGATGAATTAAAGGAAGGAGAGGATGAAATAATGACTGCTGGAAGAAAACTGAAGAAACATATGGAAATAGAGTTATTCTATGTAAACATTAATGGATTGAATAGCGATAAAATTAAAAATGATTTTTTTATACATGATATCCAAAGGGCCAATATAATATGTTTAACAGAAACACATCTTAGTGATACTCAAGATCAATCAGTGTTAGAAAATTGTTACGGTTTTCACACGACAGTCAAAAAGAATATTAGTCGCGGAAGAAATATAAAAGGTGTTTCGGTTTATGTAAAAGAGGGTGATAATATTTCTCTGCTAAATGTTGAAAGCTTGATTAAAGAACGAGGAAATCTCCAAATACTCAAATTAAACAGCATGCATTGGGATCATTTAGAAGACATATTCTTGATTATTTGTTATGTGGATAATCGCGATTCAAAATACAAAGATCGAGAAATATATGAAAATATTAAACAATACATGATTCAATTTAAAATGAAAAACATTATAATTATCGGAGATTTTAATGGTCGCATTGGAAATGAAACAAATCATACTAATTCCACACTTCCAGAAAGAGAGTCGGAAGATCAAATGGTAAATAAAATGGGGAAATATCTAATTAATTTCTGTAATGAAACCTCTCTAATAATTGCCAATGGCAGATTAGAAAATCATTCTAAAGGTAGATGCACATACTATAGAAATCAAAATAATGAGATACGCAAATCCGTGATTGACTACCTTCTAATTTCGGAATCAATGATAAATTATCTTGCTTCTTTTGAAATAATGCAACCAGTTATTTATACGGACCACGCTCCAATGCAAATAAAATTCCAAATTGAATTAAAGTCAGAATTTAAAGAACCAAAACAGTCGTCTGATCAAAATTATAATCCTGCTAAATGGATAAAGCCGCATAAATGGGAAGATGACACGGTTTTTGATCACGTCATGTTTACAAGAAAGTGCAAAGACTTAAATAATCAAATTCTGGAAAAGGATTTATCCGTTGGCAATATATATAATAAATTATGCCAAATTAACTCACTTTGCATTAAAACTAATAGAAAGCCAATTCGAAAAATTGTTCTCTCTAGCGAAACACGAACATTAAGAAAGCATCATAGGAAAATTGTTTCTCGGTGGAAAAAATTCCCTACAGCTGAAAACTTAAGTCGACTAATGGAGAGTAAAAGGAATCTGAATAAAAAGGTTAAGGCAGACAGAAGAAAGGAGAAGAAAAATAGACTAATAGGTCTAAAAAATGCACGGGAAAATAATGATCACAAAAGATATTGGCAACTGATTAATGAAAATATAGGTGTTAAGAATATTAAACATAGGAGAAGCATATTGAAGGCTTCAGATTTTCAGACTCATATAGTAATCAATGATCTTAAGTTATCAAGCAATACATGCTTATCCTCCAGTTGTATGCCAAAAATGTTGCAAGGTCAAAAGTGCATTGACAATCTTGATGATAGAATTACAAAATGCGAAATAAAAAATGCTCTTAGAGAATCAAAACTACATAAAACAAGTGGACCAGACAGAATTGTTTATGAGACATTAAGCTTGAATGAAGAACAAACAATTGAGACTCTTGAAACACTGTATAGTTATGTATTTAACCATGCCGATGAAATCCCCTGGAGCAGTAGCTGGATTACGCCCATATTTAAAAAAGGAAAGAAAAATGATCCAAGTTCATACAGATTTATTAATCTATCATCCTGTATAGAAAAGATAATGACAAAAATTATAAATTTTAGACTTAACGATTGGCTAATAAAGAATGATGTGATAAAAAAGAACCAAACCGGTTTCAAGAAAGGAAGCTCCGCTTTGGATAACATAATGCTTGTTAAGGAAATTATGCAAGTTTATAAAAACACAAAACGTCCACTGGTTTTATGTTTCGTAGATTTGTCAAAGGCATTTGATTCCATTCCTAAAAACAGAATGATTGATAAATTAAGACGCTTGATCCCCAAATGCAAGATTTTATCAGTAATTATAAGTGTCATCATTAAAAAAGAGTACAAAGTATTATACAGTGGAAAGGAAACGCAATCCTTTAAACTTGAAAACGGAATTCCACAAGGAGACGTACTATCACCAACCCTATTTAGTATTTATATAAATGATTTCATTGATATCTTAAATGCTAGTAAAGAAGAAATTGATTCTGTTCGACTTTTTGATTTGGAACTGTCACCACTCATATATGCGGATGATATACTTGTAATGAGTGAGAGTATGCGAGGTTTGAATAGTCAATTTAAAATACTTTGCAAATTTTGTGCAGAAAATGGCCTTTGCATAAATTATGAAAAAACCAAAATCATGACTGAAAATTTCACTACAAATACAGACAAATTTGAAGTTAGTCTCAATGGTAAGCAGATATCCATTGAAGTGGTCGATAAATATAAGTATCTAGGAATGTGGATATCGAAAAATAATAAATATCATTTGGAACAATTGATAGCTAAAGGTAAACAAGCAGCTTATCTCACGGCTAAACAACTTAAAGAATTTGGTCAAGTTTCTGGTGAAATTTTGAAAAATACCTTTGAAATGCTTGCACTGTCTAGAATGAAATACTGTGCCGAATTTTGTTTTTTCAATAACCTAAACAGTTTGGATCAAATTCAATACCAGTTTTATAAACGATACTATCACTTAAAGCCGACTACACCAAATTATTGTTTAATCGGTGAATTTGGAATACGTCCTATGGATATTCATTTCTATAAAGCTGCAATCTGTCTTTGGATAAGATTAATTACAAAGGATGGAAATAGCTTAATTAAACAGGTGTATAATGCTATATATCTCAACATGATATCAAATGGAAATGAGAGTAGATACACATGGTGTTGGAGAATAAACAGATTGCTTACAAAACTAAACCTGTCAAAGCTATGGGATGAACAGCTAACGGCTGATAAAAAAGCATACTTGAGAATTACAAAAGACCGAATATGTCAGTATAACAGGGAAAAATGGATATCTGCAGCAAAAGAGAGCCATTCTGGTCTGACGTATTTAGAGCTATGCCAGTTTGAGGAAACCTTGAAATCATATCTGAATTTTGATATCGATTGCAATGATATAAATATGTTACTAAAATTTAGGACAAAAAATCATAAATTAGATTTTGTAACAGGCAGTTACAGAAACAGATTGCGATATGAAGAACGTCTTTGTGAACTTTGCAATGAATCAAAAGTGGAGACTCTATATCACTTTATGATAGAATGTCCATTGTATCAAAATATGCGGCAAGAAATTGCACCATTGTTATGTTACTGCAACACGATAGTTGAATTTCATAAATTAATGAATACCTTGACTCCAAAGCATTTAAAATCCATCGCAAGATTTCTAAAAAAAGCCAACGAGTTACGCATGGTCATAAAAGAAAGAATTCACCACAAAGCATCTGAAATCTAAATAAATGCTCAATTATTGATTCCTCTCCTTCCTGATCTGCTTAATTTTTTTCTACAACACTGACCGCACGCTGTATTCGACACGAGTATACCTCAAAATTGTAATATTGTTTTCTAATGTTTTGGAAATAAACAACTTTTGACTTTTGACTTTTGACCTCCCCCCCCGGCACCAAACTTCCAATTTTGCTTCTAGTGGATGGATTTTGTCGTACAATAGCTCGTTTGAAAGCTAAGAGTGAGACAAATTCAGTGAAAGAAACGGCTTGTTCATATCTGTCTTCGTTTAGATGTGAGACGCCATTCAAGATTTGGGAGATTGGTGAAAAAACGACAGAGTTAGAATTTCCCAAGAAACAGCTCCAGCGGGCGAACGAAGGCTCGGATTGGTAAACGGAGGCCAGATTTGGAATCAGCTTGATGTTATTGTCCAATGAGGATCATCATCCAATGAGAATCAAGCATTTCTATATAAATAGCGAGCCTTCCACAGTGAGAATCATTCCATCGTTGAATCGCACGAGTGACGGACGCACATTTTCTCTCTCTCTCTCTCTATTCTATTATACAACTAAAACGGTAAGTCGCTACTTTCCTCCCTCTCCTCCCTTGAACGTAAACTTAATACAATCTTTTTCATTTTCAGGCATCTACTCCATCTGCTGCACTAGTAGGACAAAATGGCGGTCAAACGTTACAAGGTTCGCTACGATCAGATCATCTACAACTGAGGCCAGTGGAAGAAACAACCAAGGTACATAATCCTACACCGCTACAGCGTAAATTTAAACAAGTCTTGCGTTATGACGATCATAGCGTAGTACTCCAAACGGGAATGCTCCCTTCCACGGATGTCAAGATAATGCACAATCAGTATGGGGACTACATACTGATCCCCGTGAGTCCGTATATTCGCCACCAACTTGATATTATTGAGGAGTACGTCACATTAAATATGGACATTCCTACTCCTCTTGCTCAAGAGTGGAAGGCGAGAGATTACAAGGATACTCCCTATAGAAAGATTTGGGATGGTAATCAAATTTGCCTACCGGTATCACATTGGTGCACTTACTATAAGAAGGAGGGAGATCATTCAACACCCATCACATGCGACGAGCTCGGAGAAGGTACTTGGGATATCCTTTTCAAAGTGAATGGGCTATATTATGGTCGGCACAAGGATAATAAAATAGCCTCGCTCTCCATGCATATGGAATCCATCCTATATATTCCAAAACCACCCAACGTGGATGACATAATTGATCAAATCCTTAACAGCAGTGGTACGAAGCGCAAGTCGGAGAAGAATGCTGCCTCAAAACGCAAATCAAAGAAGGAGAATTACTAGTCCTTTCCTAACTCTACCCTATGACAATTCGCTTATGTGCTTTGAGTGTCGTAGACGTGGTCTTATTAGATACATTTTACTTCTTCGTTGCCATCATATCATTTGTGTATTTTGTCGTGAAAAGCATCGATGTAATTCTTCATTTTGTAATATGTTATAGAACGTTTCCTTAGATGTGTAAATTTCCGTTTTAGGCTTCTATCATCATTTTTATGGATTGTGAGGGTGAACCTGTACAGGAGCTCAGTGCTATTGCTATGAACAATTGGACATATCAGATTGTTAGTGTCCATCATCAACATGCCAACTGCGATCCCAATGTTGATCAATGGGCGAGAAACACATTCATGGACTTAATCTGAAATATTTGCAAGACTATGGCTTTTCTTGTGAGAGTGCTCTTCTTATTGACTTTAAACGATGGTTAGCTGCTTTCAATGTTATACGCATCTTTTGTAATAATCCTGGTAAGGAGAGGAAAGTATTTCCCAATCTAATCATTGATGACATTTTGCTCCCACCTTGGGATAGTAGAGTGAATCAACACTACCATGAAGTCACGAAACGTTTTAAGGATTTGTGTGTTCCTATTTTGTCTGTTCGTTGTAGTAGCTACGTTCATAACCAATGCTTCTTTCCTCCTTACCTCAACACTGCCAAAGTCCTGTATGGTAATCATTGCTCGCTGTATGATAGTTACCAGCTGTATCTATTTTATCTGTTTCAAACCATTGATTTATAATGCATGCTTGTTACCGTTATTCAATAAATGTTACTATGAGAAGAGTTGTTTTCATGCAATGGATGGGTTAGATAAAGGGCGATCATGTCTTTCTCAAACGACTGCGGAACATTACATTTTCATAGGCAAAGTTTAAAAGGAGCTGTTCAAGATTATGTGATAAATTTTCATAAAGATGAGACCGACATCGAAGCAGTGGTCGATGATGCTAGCACTCTATTTCTAGAGTTAATGAATACATTCTCTGATAGCATTGTCATGGCGCGATTAGTTGCGAAAATTAAGTTTAGTCATTTTGGAAAGGAAGAGGTGGAAAGCCGCTCTTTCCATTTTGCTTCTTATTCAGTGGAAGTGGTAGATCACCCCGAAGAATTTTTTAAAAGACATATCATAAAAATTGCTGAACGTCTTAACGCATTTAACCATCATGGCAGCAGTCTAGTGATTGAAGCGATTTCAGATATTCACATTCAACTTTCTATAAAGAAAAATTAAAAATGCAGTGGTACTTGATTGTAGCACAACTGGTTTTTGAGCTATGTCTGCTCACTCTCGAAGTATATTCCTTCTGTACATGCGTCTATCATTTAGAAAAGGCTAGCAAATTCATATCTTCAAAAAGACTTGCTATAGACATCAGTAACGGTGAAACTATGTGTTGCGATGTATGTAAGCGAAAGGATGGAAATGAAAAGCGCATCTTCAAGAGATGTAAGCATGCTTTTTGTCAACGCTGTTTCATACGTAATTGCATTCAACTTTGCAAATGTAACCACTGTGATATTGCTCATTTCGAGTGTCACTTATGCCGCAATAGTTAGTACCTATGCAAATGTGGTAAAGGCAAGTTTTTAGCAAAGACTAACACGGAAAATGGCGAAACGTAAAATGACGAAACGTAAAAGTCAAAAGTCTTCAAAGTTTTCTTCAGCCATTCAAGCTCTCCGACGAATGAAAGCAAATCAGCGATACAATGCTATACGACATGCTAACGATAAATTCATTCGTGAAATTATTTCTCATGTGAGAAAGTTGAGGACGAAGAAATTAGCACCAAAACAACGAAAGTTACTTAAGCGATATGCTACGAAATTGCGTTTCATCTCCAATCCTAAAGTCACCCTTCAAAGAAAGAGGGAAACTCTAACACAAAAGGACGGTTTCCTTCCAGCGTTACTACCGATGCTAGCTCCTATCGTGGGCAACGTATTGGGTAATATCTTTGGCTCTAGACGTTAATTATGCAAATGTTGAATCTCAAAGTATTATAATGGATTTCAGACTTCAATGTGATAAAGTTCTGACTGTATCAGGTCCATCTCATGCAGGTAAAACTGTTTTCACGCTGAATTTATTGGATAAAAGAAGGGAGTTGTTTAAGAAACCTATCAATCGAGTGATTTGGTGTTATGGTATTTATCAACCGTCGCTGTTTCAGGAATTGCAAAGTCGCAACTTTATTCGACATGAAGGAATTATTCCAGTGGATAAACTTCAGTCTAATGATGTTGTTGTATTGGATGATTTATTAAAAGAAAGTAAGAATTCCAAAGATGTTACAGATATGTTCACTCGCGCAGCACATCATAAAAGGTGCTTTATCATCTATATCACACAAAATTTGTTTCCTGATGGAAAAGAAGCTCGTACACGAAACCTAAATACACACTATTATGCTATTTTCAAGAATCCGCGAGATAAAAGTCAATTTGAAATTTTAGCGCGACAAGTTGCACCCAGAGGATCAAAAGCCTTAATTGAAATTTTTCAAGCAGCTACTGAAAAACCATACGGTTACTTATTCATTGACTTTACGCAAGAGTGTCCAGAAGAATTTAGATTTCGAAGTGATATTTTGAAAACTCCCATGATTATCTTCAAACTATGAGTTCTTATTCTCGCATGATTGTTATTCCTCAGGATGAATATGTACAATTGACTGCCATGCAGCAAGTAAAGCAACCTCTTGCAAATCAAATGTATAGGAAAGAAATAGATTATCAGCAAAATGTTCACATCAAAGATCCACATCGTGCTGTATTATTACAATCGGAAACTGTTGAGCAACTAAAAAATTTGAAGAATAAGATGCGTGACTCTGTATCGACTGCTACACCTTTAGCATCTCGCGCACATGCCATATCTCTTTTCAACAGTATTGAACCCCATCTCAATGTAAATGATAGAGGAGAAATCATTACAGATGAAAATAAAGTGATTGATGCTTCACGTTATGAAGACTTGATTCAGTATGCGACACGTAGAAAGCGCCGACAGGGCTATGTTCCACCTGGTTGGTCATACTTTCTTAAACTATTGAAAAAGCATAATGTACCAAAATTTGCTTTGAATAATGAGACATTGAAAGAACTTGATTCAACAGTGGCTACTGCTCCAATGCTTCAGACGATGAAAATGCCAACAAATTGGTTTAAGACGTCACCTGCTACATCCCCTCCCACACTCACTAAGCAAACAAGAGGAAGAACTAGTCGTAGATCTACGCCACCACTAAAACTAGTAAAAGGAAAACGTAAAACAGCTCCTCCCAAGAAATACATGTTCTCAGACTATTAATATGAAGCAGATGTGTTGCTTGCCATGTAATGAGCCGTCAGAGGTGAATGTCGCTGTCACTTGCACTTGCTGCGCCAGCTCTCACAATGAAACCCCTAAGCAATGTGAACACGATCGCAAAACCGCTAAAGCTAAATGCTGCAGTTGTTGTAAATGTAGAAAGGCAAGAAAACAAAAAGATGAGAAGAAGGAGGAAGAATCAGTCGTCATCGACTGAGCGTTTGAAGTCAATCTATTATGATGTAAAACATCCGGCAGGATTTGCATCTATCAAGAAATTATCAAAAGCGAGTGGTCTTCCACAATCACAAGTGAAACGATGGTTAAAGGGTCAGGCTACCTATACACTCCACAAACAAGCGAAAAAGAAGTACTGCACCCGCCATTATATTGTTCATGACATCGATGAACAGTGGCAAGCAGATTTGTGTGATGTTGCCTCCATTTCAAAACATAACTCGGGCCATAATTTTATTTTAACCGTCATTGATATTTTCTCGCGTTATGCGTGGGCTCAACCTTTAAAAACTAAAGAAGGGAAAGGAGTAGCAAAAGCATTCCAAACAATTTTTCGAGAAGGTCGCATTCCAAAAAGAATTCAGAGTGATCAAGGAAAAGAGTTTGAAAATCAGCATGTGAGAAGATTATGTGAGAGGCATGACATTGAGTTGTTTGGTGTAAAGAGTGCCTATAAAGCTGCACTCGTTGAACGTTTTAATCGCACATTAAAAAATCGCTTGTGGCGACATTTTACTGCCAACTTGACACAAAATTGGACAAAGGTTCTACAAGATACACTCCATGCCTACAATCACTCTATCCATCGTTCTATTGGACTCAGACCAGTAGATGTAAATGCTGACAATGTAGATAAAGTGCGCGAATCATTCCAACGTAAACGCACTCACGTGAAAAGTGATGTGAAAATTGGTGATAAAGTTCGTATCTCAAAAGTGAAGAGTGTTTTTGCTAAAGGGTACCTTCCGAATTGGACAGAGGAGGTATTTACAGTATCAAGGATTGATCAAAAAGACTCTCCCACCACCTACAAGTTGAAAGATTACGATAATGAAGAAATTGAGGGTAGGTTTTACCGCGATGAGATTGAGGTAGTCACTGAAAGTGAAACATATTTGGTAGAGAAAATCATTCGATGTAAAAAACGACAAGGTGAAGAATGGTGTCTTGTTAAATGGACTGGTTATCCTTCAAGTATGAACTCTTGGATGCGTCGTGCCGACATCTTTCATCTAAGTGATCGACAGTGATTCATGCAAAGTTGTAACTAACAATGTTTAGGGTTCGACCTATGAATCCAACTGCCTCATTTTATTCACGACCCTCCTATGTGAGTAGTGGAGGACAAATTTACAGCGGCGCTCGCCGCTAACGTGGAGGTAGCATACTTGGTGCACTGAAATCTGTTGTAGCACCTCTCATATCCAATGTCGGAAGATCTTTAAAACGAAATGTTTTAAGTAATGCCGTTGGCTTTGCTGGTGATGTTGCTAGTGATCTTTCCAGAGGTAGAAGTTTTAAGAGCAGTTTGTTGAATCGTGGGAAGGAACGCGGTTTAAAAACATTGAAGCAGACCTTTTCTGGTGTTACTCAAGGAAAGAAATCGCCTAAACGAATGAAAAAAGGAAGGAGGAAACATCGCGGAGCTGGTAAGGTGCGATCTTCAGTCAAAAGGCATTCACGCAAACGTCGCAGAGGCTCTAATCATTCATCAGGCGCTAAACGACGACGCTGCCATAACTTCTAATCATGGAGTGTAAAAGTTCCGGGTTTTGTTTGTTTGATCAACAAGCCATACAGACAGATATTCTTAGTTCAAGTATTGTAGATTATAATCCTCGAACAGCTGAGAATGCTGGCCCCATTCAATTTGTTATTCCTGGTGGTAGTGATGATTACATAGATTTGAGTTATGCGATGGTTGATTTGTGGTTTAGAATTCAGCAAGCAGATGGATCTGCTATTGACGATGCACATAAAGTTGGACTGAACAATTTACCATTGACTACATTACTTCGCGATGTTTCTGTAACGATTGGAGAGCAGCAGGTGGAAGGTGGTCAAAGCGATTATCCCTATAAATCATATTTCAATCATGTATCACAGTTTCATCCAGCAGCACAAAAAAGTCATATGGAAGCCATGGGATGGTACAGAGATGAAGCAGGAAAATTTGATGCTGAAACAAACAGTGGCTTTGTAAAGCGATCTGCTATGATTAAAGATAGTAAAGTATTTCAGCTATATGGTCCGCTGAATTTAGACTTCTTTAGACAGTCAAAGTTTTTACTCTGTAATACCAGCATGCGACTCAAGCTGACATTGAATAAGCCTGAATTTGCGCTGAATGCATTTGCTAAAGTTGACAATTTTAGAATTCATGTGGAAGATATTGCACTTTACATTCGTCGAGTAGTACCGAATCCAAGTGTTATTAGAGGGCATGCTGAAGGTCTTAACCGCCAAAATGCCATTTACCCCGTTCAGCATACAAAGCTTCTCACCTTTACAATTCCGGAAGATCAAAAGAGTTTCATGAAAGATGGCCTCTTTCCATCGGAAGCACCGAAGCTCCTCATGGTGGCAATGGTTGAAAATGATGCATTTAATGGTAATATAAAGAAGAATCCTTTCAATTTTAAACACAATCAGTTAAGTGAAATTGCTTTACGTGTAAATGGTGTGAGTCATCCTGGTCCACCCTACAAACCAGATTTTGCTTCGGATCAATTTATGCGCAGTTATGTTGATTTTATGGATGTCTTTGGCTTTTACAATACGGATGACACCAACGGACTGACTATGAAAGAGTTTAAGAGTGGATATACTATTTATGCATTTGATTTGACTGCTGACAGCGATATTAGTGCACCCTATCGTCAAGCGAACGTGCCTCATAATATTCGTTTGGATTTAACGTTCAAAAGAACACTACCTGAAACGATCAATGTATTAATTTATGCAGTCTTCGATTCAAATATTGAAATTACAAAGTATCGTGACGTGATTCTTCAGTATAATCGTTAATGAGTTGGTTGACTGCTGACGATATTAAAACTAAAGTACAGCGTAATGCAGACGAAGCGACGTTGAAAGCTTTCGATAATGTCTATTCGCTCGATACCTTACCATCGGCAGTAAATCACTATCCCATCTTTATTGTGCTAAACACTCATTCGCAGAATTTAGGCGGTGAGCATTGGAAAGCGATCTTTATTGGAGAAGACCGACGTGGTGAACTATTTGACTCTCTTGCTCAACCTCCAAATATACCAACACAGCAATGGTTGAGAAAACATGCGCGTCAATATCAGCGAAATGAACGCATACTACAACATCCACTTTCATCAACGTGTGGTGTTTTGTACTGTACTTCATCTTAAAACGTTTACATGTATCTCGATTTGTATCTGTTATTCAAAACTTTTCATGTAATCCATCCTCTAATGAAAAAATGATTTGTAAGTTCTATCATGATTTGAAATAAAAACATCATGTTGGAAAAATTGTTTCTTATTTTACAATCCGCTGGGTACGTACATACTTGATGAGATAGTCTAGGATCACATTTGCTTGTACATGAGATTTTAGTCCAGTAATGATCACTTTACTATTATGAAAGATTGCAACATGCACAGGTAACCAACAACTAATGAGAGCTGCAGGAAAACGTTCGGGTTCATAACACAAATTGTAACTGCTGGTACGAATCTTTAAAAATGATACACTTTCACTCAATTGAGTAGAGATCACCATATTGTCCACAGTCAGATTCGACATCACACACCTCTCCCTCTTCCATATCCGACGTAGTAGTCTCTGTAGCTCTAAGCGCATTGACTGCGCCGATGAATGGGAAAGGGCGCCGAGAATCTGTACAGTCCTATTTGGGAAGAGTTGAAGATTCCGTGAATTGTTCATCTTCACCACTAACATTTGAGGACGGCCCGGGTAATACTTGCTGTTTGGAAGGTGTTGGTGTAATGTTGTGAGATCGATTTTGGTGTAGAGTCTGAAGCGACGGAGAATGTTGATGATGGTGTAGCGATGGCGCTTCATGATGAAAAAATGAGTAAATTGAGCGATGTACCTTCCTTTTATACTTTTCCCAACTACCTTGATGAAATTTGAAGTTAGTATGGAGTTGGGAATGATAGAGTTGAATTCGCCGTTTGTTGACGCGCAACCAGATGCGATTTCCAATACGTGAATGTCTTTTCATATGGAAGTATTTCAAATCCTTCATGATATGATGTAGAGATTGAAAATGACGATAAGATAAAGCAAACTCTCTTCTCACATTTCCAGTTGAATCTTTGAAATAGACGTTTCGATCATGATCCGTTTCAATACGTTGTAGGGAATCTAATTTCCAACTCATAGTGCGTGGTAGTCATGTCTGATTAAGATTTGCATAGTAGGGCGATGAACTCACGACGAATAAATGTCATGATGGAGCGATGTATGTATCTTCTATACTTCTCCCAATTGTATTTGCGAAATGAGAAACAGTTTGCGGAATGAGAATGGCAGATTTGAATTTCATTGTTGCGACGTTGAAGCCAAACTTGATCACCCAAGGAGATGAATCTTAATGTTTCAAAATATTCCAAATCCCTCATGATATCATTGAGGTTGACAAATTGTCGCCATGTTAATGTAATACCTCTTGATGTATGACCATGAGAAGTTTTGAAATGTACGTTTCCATTACGATCAACTCTGATATATTGTAGAGAGTCCAAAATCCAAGTCTTCATGATGTTATGCAAAGCCGCTGATCAGCAATATCAAAATGTCGTTTTATCATATTTTGCTTAGCAATGCGGCTGCAAATAGATTTGCTAGTAATCGAGCCGCACTCTTTTCTACTCCCATTGATCATGCACAACAGCTAAATGGAAAGTGGGAAGTGGGTGTCACTCAACTTGTTCATAGCAACTGTGTCTATACTTTTGATCATGAGGTGATGACTATTAATATGAGACGCACAGCTGCTTACCAATGTGAAAAGGGCTGTCGAGTATACATTCCACAGTGGCCAAAGAAAGATCTCCTATCATGTAAAAAGTTTATATATGATTTCTTGAATAAAGCGTGTAAACATATTGTCCAATTTACTCCGCACAATGATGATCATAAGTATGTACATCATGTAGTTGAGAAAGATTGGATTGTTGGTTTAAGTCCAAGTTTAAGAAATGATTTAGGTTACCTCGCTAGCGCCTTAACAAGCTATGATAATTATAACGTTAATTACCACCCAAGTGGTCATAAACAGTTAATATATCGAGAGGAAGCTTATTATGTAGATCTTATTCCAAAACATGAGAAGACGTTGGTGAAGGAGATTGTGATTAAGCCAAGAAAGACAAACATGACTCCTGAAACATTATTGAAGAAATTTAATTATCTCCTTCGAGTTGATGGTAAACAAGTGGCAACATTGACTTATATCAAATCATCTAATCATATTGCAATAAGTAAATTAAATGATGATGATCTAGTATTAGTTTGTTCAAAAGATTTTCATCAGTTCTTACGACATCGTTCTGCAGCTGTTCATGGAAAATTTGATATGCAACATTTACCATGTGAAAGGTCAAATCAATTTGATACAGAATGGACCGTATCTTTATACAGAAAGTGTGTAGAGCCTTTAGGTGGTATCTTACATGAAACAAGAGTGTTGATGCCTCGCATTATTACTTCAGTTAAATTGGTTGTAGATTATTTAAATGAAGTGATTAATGACCAACAAATTTCATTTTCTGAAAAAGAAGGTGTTTTGTCTCTCACTATAAGTGGAGAAGGTATTGAACTAATTATGGATAAAACTCTAATGGACATTTTGGGTTTTGATCAAAATATCTTTAAAAGTGGTACTGTAACCAAAGCTAGCGCAGACATGTCGCTATCGCGTCGTATTAACTATTTTCAGACATATTCCAATATTGGTGAAGATGTACGTGTGGGAGATGTTGAAGCTCCATTGCTAGCAATGATACCATACCAGCCAAAAAGCTGCAGTATTTTATCTGAGCATACTTTCAAGAAAGTGCATTATACTAAGCTGAAATCAAACTACATCCCACAAATTGATATTGCAATTCATGACGATGCTGGTGCGTTGATTCCTTTTCATAAAGATGCTGTGACAAGTATCACACTCCATTTCCGAATGAAGAGTTAATGCAAAAGTATGATAATATATTTTTCCAATGTGAATAATATGGAAAGTGAAAATAAGGACTCGTTTCTAATCTACTTGCCCAGTAATGCTTCTATGAATAAATTTCCCAAAAATAAACCATCAGACTATCGAGTAGAATTAAATCGCCCACTACATTTAGAAGGTGAATGGGAGGTTGGCGTTTCTAGTATTTGCTATGATAGCAATATTCAGAATGTGAATGATGTGGAAGAAATGATATTGACTCCTCGCACCCATGATGGAATAACGATGAGTCATGCATTCCAGTTCCCATACAATTTAACGTCAGATGGAAAGTGGAACTATGAATGGATTCAGATAAAATCAGATTATTATGAACCATTCAGGAATGAGAAAATTGTTAAGGCATTCAACAGTGGTAATACTTCCATCATGAAGAATAAGGATCAGAAAGTTTATGAGTTTACTATCTATCATTGGAGTGGGAGACAGTTCCTTTGCTTTCATTCTTTTACTAAAGGTCTTACACTGAGGTTGGATAATGAATTCTATCCACATCTCGGTTTTTGGCATGGTCTACATCTAACGTCAATTGCTACTGCAAATGTTAAAAAAGTTTATTCAAATCGAATCAACAAATTTCATTATAAATTTAAAATATTTGATGAAGATGTTGTAGAATGCGAAGAACGCATCATTTTGAAAAAGCGTGGTGTTCAACCTTTATCACTTATTGAGTTAGTAAAACGATGGAATGAGACTGTGGGTAAGAAGTATGGAGAGAAAATTATGGCGGGCAAGGATAAGTTGGTCATTCAGAAATATAATGACAAACTTACAGTTTATTTCTCTCCAACCTTGCGCCATTTTGTAAGACATTATACACCTATTATTGGAAGCGGTCTGGTGTATGCTTCTCATGAATATCACACTAAAGCTGATTCAGTTAATGATGAATGGTGGGTGGACATCTATGGTGATCGCATCAAGAAAATTTACCAGTCTTATCAAGAATCTAAAGTTGCTATCAATATAATGCCGCGTCTATATCATACAGTTGAAAGCTTCATTCATGTAGTAAATCCTTATATACAACAGAAGTTGAAGCATGTGATGAAAAGTAAATATGATGTAAAGACACACCACATTTCGTTTTCAATTGAAAATCAACGCGTTGTTCTGAAACTGGGTGATGACATTCAATGTCAATTGAGTAAAAATTTGAAAAAACTCTTTGGTTTTTCAATGCTGCAAACTGTGTTTACTGCTGCGCATACGATTGGTATAGAAACACCAAAGACACTTGATAAACATGAACAGCACCTTTACATTCAAAGTGATTTGATTCTACCTATTTCTTTTGGTGAGAAAAAAGAATACATTTTACGTGATTTCATTCATGATAAAGACGCTTCATATGGAATAGTCGAGAAGATGTTTGAATCTATTTTCTATCATCCCGTCGTCAAACAAACTATACCCTCAATTGCTATCAAAATTACCAATGGTTTACAAGAGTGCATCCATGTGAAAGATACTAAATCCCTCGTAACTTTAGTGTTTCGGAAAACAAAGTGAAGTCATTTTGATATGTTTATTGAAATAAAAATATGTGTATGAAAAAGTCTTTTCACAGATAAAGGGGGAATGGGCTGACTGTAGGCATATATTCACAAGGAAGAAACGATTCATGCGATACATAAAACAACCATGTATATCTACAAAAAGCAACATCAAAATACTGAGTTAAAGTTGATTATGTCAATACATCTCCTGAGTGTGGTAGCGTGAGTTTTATTCTTTTGGGTGGAGGTATGTTTGTGTCAGGATGTCCATGTGGAAGAGATGTGTTATGTCCTATCCAACACCTCTTATCCTCCCATGCTGAAAGCGCTCGTTTCCTGAACGTGTGCGTTTTCACAGTAAGAACTTGAGATTTTAAGATTGTCATATTGACAAACGTTATATTTTTATTTTTATAGGCCTTCTTATAGGACCGATGTTTCATTTTGTGAACAATGGATTTTGATATACCTTTAGCACGCTTAATACTATCTGCACATTCTTTTAATTTCATGGAATACATTTTAGGACGGAGGAGAATCATTTCATCTATTTCCTTTCCTGCTGTTTCATCCTTAAAACAACCAAGTTTGGCTTCATTCTGTATG